>JABUQX010136171.1:0-43329 GCA_015478945.1 Trachelipus rathkii | reverse complement strand
ATTACATATTGAATCAGCGTAGAAAGCTTATCACCATTGTAAATTTTTAATATATATATATGGCTATATGTAAATCATTTTATTTTTTAAACTAACGATACCTAGAGTAGACCGCACTGATATCAGGGTCCGGGTCTCTCGGCCTCGGGTGGAGCGGGGGAAGACGGAAGTCCCCCCTCTGTCCCCCTCGGCTCGAGCCCCTAATGGAAATATATGTTTCTTTGAACTTCAATTTTTGGCTCGAGCTGATGGGGACAGAGGGCCCCCGTCCTCCACCCTAGAGCCGAGAGACCCCAACTCCTGATATCAGTGCGGTTTTTAGGGTATTCGTTAGTTTTAAAATAAAAAAAATTACATTGGCTATTAATATATATATATATAAATTACAATGTTAATAAGCTTTTACGCTGATTCCAAATATGTGATTGGTTTTCTGTAAGTGTCATACTTTTCGAGATAATTCTCCTGGCCTTTTTCTGTTTTCCTTTAATATATATATTTATATATATATTATATAATTATATACTTATTTTATATATATATATATATATATATATATAGATATATTATAATATATATTATATATGTATTATATATATATATAATATATATTATAAATTATAATATAAATGGAATATAATATAGATATATATATATATATATATTAATATATATATATGATATATATATACTATTATATGCTAATATTTATTTATTTTATTCATATTCGGTCCGTTAAATGTATATATATTAATTGCAAAATCCTAGATAGAATTTTAGTATCTTGTGGTTCAGTATGGAAGTATTGTAGTGCTACTTTATCTAATGAAACTATTTCTTTGTGTAAGAGTTTGTTAAAAAAATACTATCATTTTACTTAGATTCAACAGTGAATGACGAATTTCTAATTTTAGGTATAATTCATAATTGCCTTAAAGAAATCTATGAAAGTTCCAACTGAATATATTTGCCCGGAACGATTGTGATTGCGGAAAGTATTAGCTGTGTCTGCAGGACCAGGGATACCATCTTGCTACCATTCTTTCAATTTTATGGATCATGATACCGCAGCCTATAAATATATTAAAAGAATTGTGAGGGTGGTTACATTTCGTGTCCCCAAATACGGTTATAAAAATCATTTTTTGGCAGTTTGGAAGTTTATCATTAAAAGAATGAAAAAAATATAAAGGAAGATTGTTGCGAGGCTTACCAACCAAGCAGTTTGTTAACAGTAACTTCCTCTTCGGAGGATTCAGATCATAGAAATTTATTAGGTTGTATATATATATATTTATATATATATATATTATATATATATTAATATATATTAAATATATAATATATTATAGATAATATAATATATTATAAATATATTTATAGTATATAAATATTAATATTTATAGAGCGAAATTTTTTTTATTTTTTTAAAAATCTTACGTTTTTATGTCGCATATTACAAGATGCAAAACATTGCGGCTCGCTGTAAGGAAAAGGCCCTATGGGAGTTTTAACATATTTCCGACGCCTGTAAACCTTTTTTCCTAAAGAGACGTACATTTTCGTTTTCACTATTCGTTCATTATTATTTTTTTTTGGTTATGTTCGTTCCTGGATTATGATTAAAATAGGTTTATTATTATATATATATATAGATATATTATATATAGGATGACAACCCTCTGAGTATATAGTATATTATAAAGGTAACAATTAACCTAATATATATATATTATATTTATATAATAATAATTATATAACTATATATTAATTAATATATATATAATATATATTAATATATAATATATATTTAAATTTATATATATATATTTATAATATAATATATATTATATTAAATATTATTATATATAATTATAAATATTTATATATTATATATATTTAAATATAATATATATATATATATATTAATATATATATATATTAATATATTAATATTATAATTATTAAAGTGTTGAAATAATTAGCATAATAAATACTTTATAATCATATCTTAAAATGGTGAATGTATGATTATCAAAATTTGTTTGCAAAATTATTATAATTTTTAATAGAAATCGATGTAGAAGGTCTATATCTAAGTATTAGTCATAATGTTTTGATTATCTGTTACATATAAATAACGTTAAATTTGCTTACTCATCTACTACTTGTTATTCTTTCAAACTAGTGAGTATCAGCGTACCTCAAGGAGTTGTTACCACAAAAGTAAGTGTATACTGAGTGAGTATAACTAGCCAAAAAATGTTGATATTACGTAATCAATATATGCGAGTTTATAATTGTGAATGTATTTCACGCGATGATGTTGTAGTATTCTTCATCATTATTAGTTCGACCGTATCTTTATATAATATTACTTAGATTTATATATATATATTATATTATTTAATTATATATATTATATAATATTATATATAAATTATAATATTATATATATAATATATTATTTTATTATTATATATATTAAATAAACAAATTATTATTATATGAATTAATTAATTATATTTATTAATTATATTTAAATATTTAATATTATATTTTATATTGCTACTATTATATTAGTGCTATAAATTTGTATTAATATTTATTCAGTAGAAAAGGAGGGTTACTATCGTTAATTTCAATAATAAAATGTTTGAGATACTCGCTGCTTCCAGATACTGGTATGTATAAGAATTATAACACAATATGAGTAAAAATAGTGCGAAATTATGCACTATAACTAATTTTCATAGCGTCAGTGGCATCTATTTAATATTAAAAAGATGTATTGACTCCTAGAAACTTATAGTTAGTAGAATATTACTTTAAATAGTTTCTTAACGAGCTAACATGGAAAGAATAATTCGTTATTCATCTCCACAGAGTTGCAAAAAAGATAGTCTTGTGCAAAATTTTAATTTAATAGAAGATTTGCTGTTGAATCGCACATCTTCTCAAGAGAATATCTATAGAGATAATCCACGTACTTCACAAGAGAGTAATTTATATAACCCTTACGGACCGTTAACTTTTGAGGGTACCGCCAATAAGGAAATTCGTCTCAAATACCGAATCTACTATAAAATGACTCGTGTGATTCATCAGTCTGTTGGTAGAATAGATGATGAGTTTTATGACTCACCAAAGTGGTCGCCTCTTTCGTTGATTACTAGTTTATTATATATCATATTATCTATGGATTACTATTTCAAATAGTCTATATACACAATATTTAACTAACTATTTGTAAAATACTTTAAAAAACGTTTTATTTATATAATTCTTTAAATAAATCTTTTCAAATAAATAATAATTATACTTATATAATACTCAGCATCCTTTGCCTAATTTTGTATAATTATGTATCTTAATAGTTATAATGCTTTCATTAATGGGTGCGTAATCAATAATAGTTTTAACATATATTTTTAATTCGTATCCCTTTATTTGATGTGAGCTAACACCTCATGAATATACTCAATATGATCTAAAACGCATTGTGTGAGACCACAGATAGTTCGTAGCATACCTAGTATATTCGTGGTACACGAATATATTATAATAATATAATTCCTCAATATACTATTAATTGTCTCTTAGAGAATTAAGATAATTGTGTGAGAGTCTGGTGATTAGGAGGCTTACATCATACACTATGTGTACACAATGAATTATTAGAGCCTATTATTTGAACATGAACTAGCGTGATTAATACATATCTTTCATGACTCTCACTAACAGCGGATACGGTAGTACTGTTTCTATGCATCATTTAATATTAGCACTATCCGATTCTATCTAGCGCAATCTATGAAAAGTCATTATATGCGTCTTTCTAAGGCTCGTGTGCGCGTAGTATTTTCTTTCTACTTGCAGATTCTCCTATTTAAGTCTCTTTCAAATTCACTCTACTGAACAATATGTTAAATATACCTTATTGTAAGGTGCCGTAAGATATTCAAGGAACGGCGGCAATTAGTGATACGTTTATTTGGCTCTATATTTTTATATGTATTAAATATTTAAGACCTGTCATTTTTGCTATCTGAATATTTATGTATAATTATTCTGTAATAATACAACTGTGATAAAAACGTAAATATTAATTAATTAGGTATTTACGCTTTGGAAGTGATTTGTCTATCTAGCTTTTATATATATTTAAAAAAGAATCTTTCTAATCAGTTTTTTATATATTTTTTTCTTAGTATAGATCAATTTATACGATCGAAAATTCTGAATTCAATAAATTACAATTTAAGTTAATTATCTACTCACCTATACACTCAAATCAATTATCAGATAAGAGCCAATATATTAATAATATAATTCTATATCTATATGGCATTATTAAATCAAAATCATAATTGTAAGTAAAATTAATCTCTCAGATCCCTGCGAAACTCATACTTTTAATACCAAATTCACGCAGGTAATAAAGATTTCATTTCACAGGTATATATATAATATAATTTGTTTTATTATATTTAGTTCTATATAAAATTAGATTTATTACATGAAAGTGTTTGGATATATAATATAACTAATATTATAATATTGATAATTATTCCCAATATGTCCTATGATATATTATGACAAATTATTTTGAATAACACTATTTTATAATATAAACTTAATTTCAGGACGCTACTACATTCTAATTATTATATAACTAAGTGTGCCACACACAACTATAGAGTAATATATAGCTTACGCATTTTATTTAAATGTTTCAAGCTTACCTTATTATATAGGTATTATTTATATGGATTTATTTTCTTACTATTATTCTCCATATTGATAAAGGTGATATATTCTACATTTTGTCCCTATTACATGAGCTCAGTAAAAATACTCTAAATAAAATATAAGATTCTATATTATGTGTGAAAAACTCCATAATATTAAACTGATTTTGATATTACATTTTTATTAATAATGTTAAAATTTATAAAAATTATTTGAATAAACGTTTTCAATTTCTACTAATAATTTTTAAATAAATAATATTTGAGTATAATAAATAATTTATATTAATAACTTTATAATATTAAAATATATTTATAATAAATAGATTTGTAAGTAAAAATATTTATTTAGATTTATAAAATTATATATAAATTTCATAATATTAATATATATTATAATATATATAATTATAATCTATTAATATAATATATATATTATATAAATATATTAATATATTATAATATATTAATAATTAAATATTAATTTAATAATAATAAAATTAATATATATATTATATAATGATTATATATATATATTAAATGTAAAATATTATATTATATAATATTAATATATAGTTAATATATTTATATATAATTATTTATATATATAATATTAGTTAACTATTCTAGAATATATATTAATATATATATTATATATATAAATATAATATAATAATATATATAATATATATATATTTATATTTAATAATATTTAAATATATATATATATATAATATATATAATATAATATTTAATGTAAATAATATATAATATACATTATATAATATATATAATATTATTATATTATAGTTAATTAATATAATAATATTATTATATTATAATATATATTAATATTATCTATATATATATTAATATTATAATATATATATTAATAATATATATATTTATAATATATATATATTAATATATTATTATATATATATATATATATATAATATATGATATATAGTAATATATTAATATATGAAATAATATAATAATTAATTTATATAATATAAACATATTATAATAAAATTAAATATATATATATATATAGATTCATTCATATATATAATATGTATATATAATATATATTTATATATAATATATAAATATTTAAGTAATATTATTTATAAAAATATATTTAATATATTTAAATAAATATATATATAATAGATTAATATATAAGATAATAATTTATATAAAAAATATATATAAATATATTACCATATATTAATAATATATAATAATATATATAATAATATAATATATATATATATATATAATAATATATATATTTTAATTATATAATATTATTTAATATATATATATTATTATATATTATATAAATTATTATATATATATAATATATATATAAATATTAATTATATAATATATATTATTAATAATATAATATTATTATATATATATTAAATATATATATATATTATATAAATATATATATTAATAATATATAATATACAATATAAATATATATATATATAAATTTATATATATATATATATATATATAAAAATAATATATAATATAAATAATATAATATAATACATATATATAAAATATAATAATATATATATATAATGTTATTATATTAATATAATATATAATATATAAATATAAATAATATTATAAATATAATTATATTATATATTAATATATATTATAATATATATATATTTATTAATATAAATATATATATATATTAATAAATTATTAAATTAATATATAATATTATATATATTATATATATTATAGTATATATATTGATATATTATATTTAATATATTATATATATATTATAATAAATTATTATTAATATTATTTAATTATAATAATATTAAATAATATAATTATATATAGTTAATATATATATTATAATTAATAATATATATATAATTAATATAAATATATTATCTTATTTAATTTTAATATTAATATATATATATAATAATATTTATATATATATAAAATATATATATATAATATATGATATTAATATATTAAATAAAATATATATTGAAATATAAATATAGAAATTATTTTGAAATAGTTGTAGCTCCATTAAATTAATTTCAAGTACATTGAAAATGGTTTAAAATATTAAAATAATATATTATTTATATATATATATATAAATTATTATATATATATATAAATATATATATAGGCTTCAATATATATAATATATTTATTTTTTAATTTATAAACTAAGAGATAAAATACTCCGTCACTCAACTTAGCAAGTAAGCCCTAACAAAGGAGAGTTAAAACATACATTTATATACGTACGAGCAGGACGGAGCATATGTCCATAAGAGATTATAAAGAGATAATAGCTCTACATTTCTCCCACTACTAACGACCAGTAATTGTGCGATCACCTGGTAGCACCCTCTGCTTGTATTGTGCGAGTGCTTCTACTACCAGCTATCGGGTCACTTTTTATAATATAATAATAAATTTTAAAAATTACACAAATAAATATAATTAAAGAAATATAGATCACAATTATATAAGTAATATAATATAATATAAATAATAATAAATATTAAATATGAATAATGGATAAGATAAAATCTAAATGATATGGTGTCGTTAATAGATCCATAATGTATATAAATTAAATATAGGTAATATTTCTAAACACAATCGAAAATTCATTATATATAATTTAACAATTATATTTCTCCGTAATTAATATTTTAAAATATATCATAATAGTATTAAATAGAAAGTTTTCTCCCAATAATATAACTTTTATCTATTAATCTATGATATTTATCTACGCGTCAAAACTCAATAATGATTATGAAACAATCTCACTGGCATTCCCACTCTACCTATCCCATTTTATTCAAACATTAGTGATTGAGGATTGTGCTCTGTATTAGTGATGCGGCACTAGTGGCATGTCATCAAATGGTATAATCATCACTGTATCACAGTATTCTGGATTTACTATTGATTAATGAAAATACATGTCAAATATCCATATCACTGCTCTATGTATCATTCACATGGTGATTATCTATAAATAAATGCATATACATATATCCTACGATGTGATTCGATTGTGCGAGAGTGTGTAGATTTAATTATATATTATCTATAATCTCTATTTATATATATATCTAACTCACAGTATTTATAATCACTATATAATATTATATATATATATATTATATTATATATAATATATATATATATATAATATATATATGATATAATATAGTATATATATTATATATATATTATAATTAATATATCATTGGTGATATGGGTGATGTATGGTATATGATGAGTTTAGTGAGTTACTATTATATAATATAATTAATATACTATATTAATATAAAGTGTATATATATAATATATATATATTGATATACTATATATAAATATATATATATATATACCAGGTAGAGTCAGATACGTATATACTTATTACTAATATATATATATATCTCATAATATATCTATGAAGTCATAGCAAAAAATATATACATATATATTATATATAATATTATTATAATATATTAATACATATATGAGTATATATGTTTAAGATAAGTTTGACCGGGCCATTGCAGTATATATTAAGTATATATATAAGTATAGTTTATATATATATTATAAAATAATATATTAATATATATATTATTTAATTAAATTATAATTATTATATTATATTCTTAATGTATCCACCGACCTTTCTATTATTGGAAATGAATCTTGACCTTTCTTAATTTTAATCCTTAATCCTGTATAAGTTAATATTCAACCTTTATATAGTCTATAAATTAATATACGCTCTACTAAATGATATTACTCATCTCAATTTTACTATGCATAACAGAACTACTAGGCTAATTGTAATGATTTATATCATTTAATTTCTATATAAAGACTTTAATGTCCTAATTAAAAAAAATGAAGAGGTATTGACTGACTGCACTTTCCTCTTAATTTGATAAACTCCCATCTCATGACTTCAATATCTATATATCCACTCTCAGAATATAACTTGTCATAATAAGAGATAACTCCCAAGATAGTATGACTAATCTAACATTCTAGAACCCATTAGCACCGTGAAGGGGACTTTAATCTCTGTAACATATCTAAGTATATAGAGATGGTACCCATCATTATAATTCTAGCAAGATTATTTAAAATTTTAATATAATACCTATTAATTAAGATCTATATAAAATTTAAGTATAAAATAGTAAATAAATAAATATTATATGAATAAATGATATTAGCCTAAGAAATAACAAATTATTTATTATAATAAATAACAAAATAAATGTTCTGTAATAAATATATATAATAAAATATAGAATTGATATATATATTATTATATATATAATAATATTATTAAATTAATAATAATATTGATATATAATATATATATAATTGTAATTAATATAATTATTATATATTAATATAATATAAATTTTGTAATTATACTATAAAAATAATTCATTATTATTAAATATAAATTATATTATATATTAAATATATTAATTATATAGATTTAAGTCATAAAAAAAGTACTCTAAAATCAATTAATAAAAATTATTAATATTATATTATATTATATAATTATTTATATATATTTTAATAATATATTTTAATAATATAATATAATATTAATTATATACTATTTATCAGTATAATATTTATTTATATATATATTAATATTAATATTATTAATATAACTTACAGTATATTAATATTATATATATATAATAAATATATTTATTTTATTTTATATATATTAATATATATTAAATATTATATTATATTATTATTAATTAATATATAAATATATTAGAAATATAATTAAATATAAAATATATGTAAAAGCAATATTTATATTTAATATTGATAATATATTTTTATTAATGATGATAAAAAATTAAGAGATATATAATATTGATGTGAATAAAAAAGTAAAGAATTATCAAAAGAGTTTGATCTACTTCAAAATACTCAAACTGCTTCTCGAAAGGCGGAAGTCTCTATCAGTCCCTGATGAGTTTAAATTGAATACGTAGTCGAGGGTAATAGTTAATTATGCGTACTTTCAATACGCTTAAATCAGCCATTAGCAAATATTAAAATATTATAAGTTAGTTAATCGTAATACACTCAAATTTCTCCGTAGATGTAAGGCTTAGATAATTGAAAATACGATTTTAAAAATATTTTTCTTTAAAATATCAAAAATATTATTCAGATTCATTCAACAAAAAAATTAAAGTATAATATATTTGATTTACTATGTAATATATGAGTAACACATTAGCTTAAACAATTGATTAATGACTATAAGAAAAGTTACTGCGAGATTACCCAAAAATAATCGACATTGTGTTCTGATTTAGCAATTAGGGTGCCTGATTTTGATACGCTACTTATGATAGCGAAATAGATCTTAGGAAAAAAATAAACTATATTGTTATCTTAATTTAGATGTATCCTTGGAATATCACCTAATATCTATAATTGTGTATTAGGGGAGATAGAACTTTGATATGCATCGGGTATATTATTTCCTCATCTAACTAAACAGGCCGGTTGAGTTCATCCCAGAGAAAGGTCTAGTTAATATATAACTGTGTGACTACATACTAACTTATAATAACTTTTTACTTTAATTTTAATATAAAAGCAGATGTCTGCATAATAATTTAAAATTATAATTTAGTATAATATCATTTTTAATATAAAGAACGTAGGAGATGGACAAGCTGACATACCTATTAGAGAATATGATGTTCGTACCTGACTGGAGCTTGGTGGCTTTATAGCTGTCTTGAAATTCCAACTTTTTTGGGTTGGAGAATTAGATCTAGATATATAGCATTCAGGGTATATTAATATGTCCTTCATTATTCAACAGGCTAATTGATTATTTAAATATTACCTAGAGAAGCATGTATAGTTCTTATTATACTTCCGATATATATGTCTTTTCTTTACTTTAATATATAAATATATTAAATAATTTTATATATATAATAATACTGATAATTAAATATTATATAATATATATATATATTTATATATATATATTATTATATATATTAATAGTATATTATATGTAATTTAATTATTTATTATCGTCTAACTCAAAAATTATTTTAAGTATTTAATCTATTTACGAAAATGAATGTATAGGTTAATATTTAAGATATACTTATTTCGTATCGATACCCTATATACGTATTATTAATATCTGTTCTGTAAATGAGAAAGTGTATTAATTAATACATGATTATAAAAGGTAAAGAAAAATTATATAGTAGTATAATTATATTATCAGAGTTATTGTTATGAAATTATGGAAGATAAATAAGATTGATAAAATATAAAACGATAAAATATTTACGTTTAGGGGTGAGTGATATTATTAGTAACTATATTGGAATTTTTATTATATATTGCTCATTGTATTGGCAGCGCCCGTGCACACCTCTAAAACGATATATATGTGTGTCGCTAATCGGGACAACTCGCAACTGATACTATAATAAAATATATATTTGACGATTTTATCGCAACCGCCATAAAACGCAAATGTGCGGGATAGACCTGCGAAATTAGTCAATATCGGGAACCGTCATATTCTCAGCATAACCTAACTGATGACTAGTAAAATATACTAAATACACAGAGAAATTAATGTAGCATTCTCAGCTATATAGAATAATAGCTAGTAAGTATATAATTATTCATACTGATTAATTATATATATATTATACCCGTATAGAGTCTATATATAAATACATATTATATAATATATATATTATTATTAATATATATATATAATATATTTATATTGAATATAATATATATATATAACTATATATATTAATATATAAACATATATATTAATAATTTATATTAATATTAATAATAATATTGATTATATAATACTAATGATGCGTCTGTGCAAATATTTATATTAATATTAATAATATTATATATATATATATATAAATAATATAATTATTAATTATATTATATAGTCAGCATTTATCAGTATATTAAATTGCGCCACAACGGCCTTATAAAATACTTATTTAGAATGCTTATCAAGTAAACGTGAGATATACATTGCTCTAGGAATTCGGTCCACTGCTGGTCCTTGGAGAATAGTTTAAACATAAATAAAAAATAAAAAAAAATAAAATAAAAAATAAAAAAAATTAAATAATTATATAATATTATCTTCTCAAAAACTTACATAGCTAGAACTAAAAGGTAAACAAATACATTTATTTGGAATCCTGGTAACCATTTCACATGAGAAAACGTCAAAAATAATAATTAATAAATAAATAAAATTAATTTGAGTTCAATAAACTAGTATTATAGTATATGATTTATGGAAGGTACCATTTATAGAGACCTTTATATTGGTTCTCGATGATAAATATAACATAGACGGTTTTCCAATGATATAAGTGATTTTGCGTTATTTATTTTTTACTTAAACGAATACCCACATGAGGATAATACAAGCGCCGCACTGGCAGGGAAGAATCTGCGGCTCTCGCCTGAATAAATACTATGCTATACGGTAGTGAATCTCGTGAATATTATTCGAGCCCTATCCTTCACTGGGAATAGGTATTTCATACGGAAACTCCACCGCTCATACTAATGTAATAATAGATTTGACTGGGATGAGCGTGATCACTAGGATTCCTCCGCCTCTCCCCTAACGGTATATGGATAAATAGATACGATCCCCCCTTTTATGTTTCACCTCGTCTCAGCATCAGTACTACCTTATATTAGAGATGTTATGTCCTCATATAAGCAAATTTATATATAGTATCTATATTATTAATTTTATACGAATGAAACATTAAAATAGTAAGAATAAACTCATAAAATTGGAATATTAACTATTAATAATTATGTAATTAACAATAATTTTTAGTTTTTAATATTTATATATTTACATATTTCTATATTAATATATTTTTTAACCTAGTGATTTCATAATAATAAAAATAGTTATATATCCTTTTCGCTGTAGCTGATCGTTGATTATTTGAGATAAATTTTTTTTTTTTTTCCTTTTTTTTTATTCGTATATTATATTATTTTTTTATATTTTTTTTTTATATTAATTATTTCTATAAGTAACCAGCATATTTAGACCCAGCCCTAAGCTCCAGCAAAAGTATTCGTTTATCTGTATAGCACTGTATGATGACATTGAATTTTACCAATGGCAACAAAATATAGAGATTACATATATTATACTATATATATATTATAATTTTAATTATATATAATATTAATAATATATAACTTAATATAATTTATCCATGCAATAGATAACCATATAGCATATATAGTATATCGTAATATAACACTATCAATAGATCAATATATATATATAATATATATATAATAGTATAATATATATATATTAGAAATATATTTATTATTTATAATTAAATAATATTATAATATATATTAATATATTAATATATATTATATAATTAAATAAATATAATTATATAATATATTATTAATATATATATATATTATTATAATTGATTATATATATATTTAATTATATATATATTAAATATTATATACTAATAATATTATATATAAATTTATTTATATATATATATTAATAATTATGTATTATAATAATTGATATAATATATTATATATTTAAATTATAATAATAATTTTATTATTATATTATAATCATTTTTAAATTATTTAAATTGTTTTTTAAATAATTCACATATATATAATATTTTATTTTTTATTTTTATAAATATTATATTTAAATATCTAATTTATATTAATTCTTTAATTAAATAGGTTAATAATAATATAATAAATTATCAATATCATAGGTTTAAAACTGAATTTAGTTAATGTTAAGCAAAATATATTTTTTTTTAAATGTATGCGTATTAACTCAGTTACAGTTGTTTTTACCAATTCTGGTATGTGTGAGAAGTGCAATGGATCTATATCCGTGTTTGGGGTCTAGATAGTTGATAGGAAAACTCCCATTAATTTATTAATTTAGTAAACTATATATATATATTAATATATTAATAATATAATTAATATACGATAGTTATAGATAAGATAAGATATGGTGTAATTCATATATGATGTAGAGTAATATAATATAATACAGGGGATATAACCAAAAATTATATTATACAGGCCATATACTAAAGTATTAATTTAATAAATATAATCTTATATATATAGTTATTATATTAATAATTATATAATATAATAAAATTATATATTATATATAAATTTAATATATAATTAAATATTGATTAAACAATATATATATATGAATCTATTTCTCTTATTATATATATTAATTATAATATATATATAGTTATATATATAATATTATATATAATATTATATTATTATAATATAATATATATATTATATATATAATATTATATAATATATATATATAATATATCGATTAGAACTAGAGATATATATATATCTATTTATAGTATATTATATATATATAATATATATATACCGTATATTATAATTATTATATATAAATATGAGTAATAATAAGTAATTATATATATATATATATATATATAATTTAATTAATATATTTATATATTATATATATATAAATGATATATATATAAATATATAGTATTAATATTATAATATTATATATATTTAATTATATTTAATATATTATATAGTGTGTTATGTCATAGATGTCTGTTGATACGTGAAATATGATAGCTGAAATAGAAAAGAAAAGTATATCTAATATATATATTTTGTAGTGTTTTTTTTTAGCGTGTTTTTATCTATTAAAATTATATAATTAATACGTAGTATTTAAAGAATAGTTTCCTACCTCTCCACGTATGCTTGACAATATGTTAGATATGTCTAGAACTAGATATGAGAAACTTATTTTCTGAGCCAGTTAAAACATTTAGTGAGACTGCGGTATATAACATCATTATATATTCTAAATACCATACTAGGTATACACTTACTTACTAGTTTGAGTACTTTACAATAATACAAAAATATAATTTACAGTGTAGGTAAGGGCCAATGGTTTTTTGTTATATATATCGATTCCATACAGTTACACTTCTGAGCATTAGCAGAGCTTATACTAAACAGTAGCGATATAATCGATCTGAGAAATAATCACCTTCACTTTGAAGTAAATATATAGATATTGAAGGCCGAAAATTTTATCTTAATGCTTTTGCGTTCTAATAGAAGTTTAACGATCCATTTTATCAATGAGTGATAAAAAGTCTTTACGATCGGAAAAAACATATCAAATTTTTATTTTTCTATATAATAAGCTAAATTAGTATTGGATTTAATAATACTTATATATATATAAACGCTGCGCATACAAAATGAAACGTGACCTTCATTATATCAATTAATTGTAATAACATGATCTAAACTTTGATATCGAGTTAGAATATACTAAATATTTCAAAAACACAGAAAGGAAAATTTATAAATATGTTTGTAGTATTTTTCATAATTTTAAAGTTAATAAGTTGCTACATTGCGGTGTCATTTTGGACAATGATAAATTAAATTTACTGAGTCGCAAGCCAATTCGCCAACATATATCATAAATATAAACTGCGGCGCAATATCGCTATAACTTCGCAATATCAATATATAGCGGATGATCGAATTATAACGAAAATATAGCTACATGTATATATAATATAATATCTGATTATATATTAATATATATTAATATATTATATATATATATATATATTATATATATTATAATTATAATTAATAAAATATATTATAATATATATATTATAATTATATATATATATTATAATAAGGATCGTTATTCTATGTTAGGAATCAATTTTATTTTAATATCCGGGTGAGGTGAGCTAACTAAAAAAAGATCGGATAATCACACACTGATATCTATAGGTCAGTGGCCATGAATTGTTATTACTTATTTTACCACCTTTATATAGGAAAATAGGTGCATATTATGAAAAAGGCATTTCAAATTCCTCAGAAAACTCAATTTTATATGTATATATAGTTCATACATTCGCCATTATTAGCGACAACTATTAATAAAGGGGATTTTGATGAGAAGTATATATATTAAGTTATAGTTTAAAAAAAAAACTATGTTTGTATAATATTCATTATTAAATATAGTTATTATGTTATTTATTTTCATTAATGATATTATATTATAATATATAATCTGCTTACTTCCACAATATCTTGTGTGATCTACAACTAGTGAGTAAAGAAAGGGTTCTCAGACCATTTACCTATTACGAGGAAAGAAGATTTAGGAACAGACAAACTGGATATATTTAATAATAATAGGTTGGTAAGCTAGTAAATTTCAGAATTTGAAAATTTGTAAGATATAAGAGGTTAAGCGAATGACAAAGGAGAAAGTGTCAGCGATTCACGGAAAATACATTTTAACGGGTAGAGAGAAGAGGTGACATTTTAGTGATAGCGGCGGATAAGTAAATCAAAGTTTACAAATAAAATGGAACTCGTAGTATCTCAATATTGGTGACTTTATAAATTCAGCAGTAGTTTCTTTCCTTATAGCGATTTATGACTTATTATCAGAGTGTTTTCGTATTATCTGTTATCCAATGGAGTGCAATATAAAAGCTGAGAGTACTGAGCTCGATAAATGGGATCTGGGATTATTTTAAGGAGGAAGTGAGACTTGAAGTGCTCGTTTTTAGATAGAAAAGTTCATTGTAAAAGTTTGGAACTTGATAGGGAAGGAATTCTTTATGGGTTCTCCACAATAGTCCTCCGACTCTAGGCTCCAATCAGCATAACAATATAAATAAAAAATGCTGCATAATTTGTTTAGACCTGAGTGATGATATACAGGTCTTTATAGTTAGCGAATTGTCTAGTTAAAAATACCCATAATAATATAACAGTATACTTTTATGGGTGTCGAAGATTTCATTCCGGCCTGCAAAAATATACAAAACTACAGATATAATTAATATCATAACACATATCGTTAGTTAAGCGCAATCAATTTTCCTACTAAACAACTTGCTGACTTTACCTTAATCCTTAGCCTGCATTACAGTGAGAGTATAAGTAATAATATATAATTACAATAATAATTACGAATATGTATGGAATACTTATACTTGACTGCTATGCATCAGATTATTGTAACACTGTAACAGGTATAAATAATTATTTACTTTATACTCTATATATTAAATAAATTTTATAATACATTACAAATAAAGATTTATATTGCCAAATAATGCAGAATTTTAATTAGGTCTTTTAATAATTTTTTATACTTTATATTTTCAATAAAAGTTAGATAAAATAAATGATATACTTGCAAGAAAAAAATATACCTTTAAATAATATATTATCTATCTATAATAACTTTATTTTTCAAATTTGAATATTATTAAATATAAATATCATTAAAATCCGTCATAGAGTTCACTCATTCTTTAGATAATGTTATAGATGACGTTGTGGAAAATACAAATAAACTTGATAAACTAAAAACATTTATAAAAAAAAATGGCTCCATATAAATATCAATTAGATTGAAAGATGAAAACTTTCTATCGTCTTCTATCAGAAATTCCCTTTAATCGTTATTCTCCGATAATCGCAGCATGTTAAAAAAAGTATGTAACATAGTATTATGTAACAAATGAGATAGGAATAATGTTGCAGAGAAAGAAGAAGATGTTCCAAACCTGATAGTAAACATATTTTTGATATCAACGGATAATGAGTTCATTAGAATAATTTGTATTATAATTACAGGAAGAAAATAAATACGTATTGATTTCATTTAATTAAAATGTAGAATATTTGAAATAAAACCGATTTAATTTAAGGACCATAGATTTGAATACGTTTGATGGCATAAAATTGTTTGCGTTGAAATAAACATATATATATATATATAATAATATATATATATAGATAGATATAATATTATAGATATATATATATAGTAATATAATAAGAGTATATTTCAGATTAAGAGATATGTATTATATTGTATGATATATATTATATATATATAAGTAATATATAGATATCTATATTAATATATATATTATATATATATATAATACATATACTATAAAAAAATATTCTATACTTTATATATTTTATATATATATATAATAAGCATATTGTATGGATGTTCAGTATAAAAAATATTTAAAATGTAGAAATATACTGTATATGAGATTATATTAATATTATATATAAAAGAGAGATATGAGATTGAAAGATTATAGAAGAAAGATAAATAGAGACGGAGAAGAAAAAATTGAATATAATAAGATAATAAACAAAATAAAAATAGTGTGTGAGGGTATGACGATTCCTATTTAGATAAGGAATAAGATGTGTGGATGATTATATGTCACCGTAGAAACTTATATGAATGATGGAAAAGAGTGCGAGAGAGGGAGAAAGAGAGAAGAGATAGAGTAGACTATGGAGAGTTGTGTCGTTTCGAAAGTTAAAGCATAAAGATATTGTGACCATAGAGGAAATGAACATTGACATATGGAAGATGTAATTTGGATTGTAATACGATTCTGTAAAGAAAGTAAAAAGCGTATTCGAAGGAGAAGATGGAATAATATGTATACATCCTGAAAAAAATAGAATTAGAATAACTATATCAAATCTTACTATAATTGTGAGAGCACATATTTATAATGATGTCTGAGATACTGCGGAGTGTTAATACACGCTGTTTCAGTTAAATTTTGGTCTCGATTAAGATAAAAACAACGGATTTGCCGGGCCTTTCTTAATTTGTCACAGATACAATTGTTCTGAATTCATAATTATATAGCGTATTTGAGGCACATTTTTTCTCATATTTATATATAGAGTATATTTTAATTATTCTTCTTATTTATAATTAATTATCTTATTAATTATTATATATTATAATATTTATTTAAACAATTTAATTATCATTATTCTATCTCTATCTCTTCTATTAGCTTTTGGTAAATCTGACCACAATTTTATATCTCTTACTTTTAATCTGCGTCAATACTTAATTTTCTTTCTCTAACGTCCTCCTCTCTCTCCATCTTTCATTTCTACATTTCTCTCTACATTCTTCTCTCGCTCTCTCGTCATCTCTCTACTTTCTTCTACTACATCATGTGCTGCTGTCTTTTATTTTACAAATAAACTTACTCTCGCGCCACAGTTGAACTCGCTCTGTCTGACTCTTGGTAGACACGGAAGCTGGGCACAACGTATTGTCTGGCCACGCGGGGGTATATATCAGAAATGAATAATTAGATGCGAGAGAGCGACTAGAAAGACCTCACCTGTATTCTATTAAAAAAGACCACAATAACAGTATATTATTAAGTATTCCAATTCGTTATATTGTACTTATTTGTGCATTTCTTATACATACCCTACAGTTTTGTATTATGAATTATTGTCCACTTTAATAATTAATAACTTAAATAAATAGCCTAACTAACTATATTTTATATAAGACTAGTTTATAGGTTATATGTGAAAATGACACAAAAAATATATGTGCATAATTTCTTTTTATATATATTTGTATAAATATTATGATAAATTACATTTGAAATCCTATAAGTTAATTATCTAAATCTTTTCCTTCATCTGCGATTTAATTTAGGAGCTACCTAATTTAGGTATCTTGATTTTCATATTATAATCCCGCGAACTTATTATAATAAGCCATCATTATATAGTACATTCTTTTGGTATAGTTTGGGTCTATAATATATATATGTATAAGTAAATAATGATCTTTATCAATTTTGAAACTTACTGTGAGTAAATATTAGGCAAGAGAATTTCATCATAAGTTTGCGATTTTTAATATTATTAGTAGTATTAGTGGCCTTTCTAGTTTTTATACTCTAACTACCTTTAAATCATCTCTAAAGTCTAAGGTAACATTTTATAAAGGGAGCATGTAATCTATTTGCCATATATTAACCTTGCAATATTGATTTATACAATGAACTTTATTTAACTAGAGTCTATAAGTCTCACTTTCCTCCTTAAAATTATCCCAATTCCTAAGATCAGTTCAATAACTTTATTGACCCTTATATAAATCATACTCACGCATAGGCTATATACAATCCCTTTAAGGAAGGCTAGCACGAATAATATCATCAAAATGAGTTACAATGTCCATATTATTATTGGTGATATTTTGATATTTAACTAGTCAATCTTAAAAAGCAAACAGTCGAACTCTGTTTAAAAAAGCATTCTCGCAAGTGCAAGTTCGCTCTTGTCTCGTTCATTTTCTGCACCAATCCAATCATATATAAGTTGAGTAACGTCTCGACAAAATCAATTATTCTAGGATTACTGTCCATTCTTCTGACATTGGATTTATACAGCGTTCAGATTTTCGCCCTGGCGAGATAAATATTAAGCTCGAGTGTCATCATGATAAACCTTTCTCAGTTTGTCAGTTACATGACATCAGAGCTAAATGGATCACGTACAACAAGATCGCCTGATGATACGTCCGAGATTGATCTCAAAAAACTAATGATTCCTGATTATTATAATGTTAACGGATATTATGTAATCAGTTGACCCATCTCATATGTATATATAATTATAATATATATAATATTAATAATAATATTAATATATATAATATTAATATATATAATATAATATTATATTTATATTATATATAGTATATATATATATTATAAATAATAAATATATTATATAATATATATATATTATATATATATAATATTATATATATATATATAATATATAATATATATATATTATTTAATATATATATATTAATATAATATTATATATATATATTAATATAATATATATATTATTAATATAAAATATATTATATATATATATTAATATTTTAATACAGTGTTATGGGCACTTGGTTCGCGAGGTCTCGTGCAACTGGATCTGCGTGGGGTCGCATAAATTGCAATGAATCGCATTTATCTGAACTCTCGTCCGGTAGTGCCGGTATTAGCAGTTATGCTTCCGCTCTGAGTCATATAAGTGAATGAGCTAGCAGAGATTCTCGCAGTCCATTGTCGGACCGCAACTGTTAGTACTCTCAACAAAATTAATTTTTACTATCACCAGCAATATGCTGAAGGCCGCGACACACTTATAGGTAAACCCACAAGAGCACAATCCTGATCGATGACACACGATAAAAAACAATGTCCTTGAATTATTTCTGTATATTCCTGGTATGAAACATTTGTGTGTTATCCCACCGATGCTGACGAAACATAGACTATAAGAATTAGACATATGTTAGTCACTTGGAAGATAACAGTTATAGTATGCTCCCAGTCATGCGTCTGGTATCGGATCTTCGTTTTGGGCCTATGCTCCAAGGGAGCGTTATCTCAAGATTTAAAATTTCAATACTATTGTTCTATGATAAATAAATTTATGTTAGATTATTATATTAGTCCTAACCATCAAACAATTATATCATCTTCATTGAAAAAATTGAGATCAGTTTTTGACTGAAATAGAGCATTTAAGTAAAAATATTTTCCGGCTACATATCACTTAACTTAATATATCTTCAATAGTGATATATGAGTGATTAATTACAGTATATTATCTATCTATCATGTTAAGTAGCTCATACTAATGCTAGAATATGAAACTGTCGGAAAGTCATATAGATAACTAAACATGGCCTATCTGACAAGCATTTTCTTCAGATTAGCATAAGTAAAAGCTTTTACAAACGACGAAAGGTAAATCTGTAAACGTTTGTATTTCAAGGTTATATATTTTAAAATTTTTATTTAATTAGTTGATTTACTCTACGCGCAGCTAAAATATAGTAATTACAATCCGCTTCTAGAATTACAAGAGGTCCGACTCTACCAGGTTCTGGCCAATATTATTAGATCAACTAGTTTATATTCCAAAGAGCTTTAGGGGCGATCTGAAAGAAAACAATATTCGTGTACAAAGTATATATTTTATGATCCACACCACAAGCACACACACACACACAACCACACACACACACACATCCACACACAGACACACTATCCACAACTATATTAATATATATATATATCATAATTTATAAATATATATATTGCTATAATTATTAATATTTCCGCCATTATTTATTATATAGAACCATCAGCATTGGTGTTATTATTAATTCTAAAATAGAATAATACTACTATATTATATATGTACGCGAGTTAATTAGCTAGGTAATTTTATGTACCAATGGTTATATACTTATAAGTTAATTAAATTATTATAATATAGAAAAAATATAGATAAGATATAAGATTTATTTTAATACTGTTCTCAGATATGTATCAGCTGTTGTGATATTAGTATAGGAATAAGTTCTCAAAATTTCGATATTTTTGCTCTAATTCTAATTATCTCTCATTTAACTCTCACTAATAATGCAGAGCGAGATATATATAGTAAGCATCAAATAGTAGTTTATGTTTACAGTCTATAACGAGTTAATTTTTTTTTTTTATTTTTTATATTATTATTTATAATAGATACAAAGAGTTAAAAAAGAAAAAAAGTGTTTCCGAACTTCTAAGAAATTTAATAATTAGGATAGATTAGAAAATTTTGAAAATAAAAGATTCCGGAACCCAAATAACGGTGATTTTTTTCTTGGTGCAGTGATACCTATCTAGAGCATGATTTATGAACTATATACGTGAGAGAATAGAAATACTATAATACAAGAGCCACCGGAACAACCAGTCATAGAATTCATTAATATATGATTCCGTCATGTTTCATTTTCAAAACTCATTTCATAAGGATTAAACGCATTGTAATATGTTGATAAACGATAAGATGTAAAAGAAACTTATATAGTACTAACGATTCTTAATTCTTAGTCCTTATTCATATTTCATGTTTAAATACTTTCCCACAAACCCTCTCTTAATGAAAGTACTTATTCTTTGCCACATCAATTGTAAATAGATATCTGAAAACTGTAAATTGAATTTGCATTTAATTTTATATAATTAATTCTATATATTAATAATAGTAAAAATTATATTTATCTAAAATTATATTAATTTAATCTTAAATACTTATTAAATATTATATTGTATTTCCCCAATATATCAAAACCATAATATTTTATTAGTTGAAACTTTGGTCAAAAGTTTAAAATCTTTTGTAAAAACAGCATTTAACGAAATTTCTCAAATACCTCAGCAGAGAAAGAAATTTTAGTATTATATATATATAATGATAACTCACCTTATCTTTTCTATATCGTTATATAGTATCCTATTTACATTAAATTGCAACTATTTTCAAGTGTGAAAAAGTTCATAACATTTCCTTAGAGCCAACTACTTAGATCTAAGTAGTCATATGCTCCACTTATTTTTTAGGTAAATCACCCATAGAGATAATAAAAAAGAGATTCACCAAATAATATAGATTTATCCTTTCGCAATATATATTATATATATATTTATAATATATTAACAAATTGGACATTTAGTAAACATGATACAATATCTATCTTTATACAAAGTTCTATATATTATTATTTTTAAAATTTCATATTTTTATATTTATTTTATCTATTTAGTTAATCTTTAGCAATATAAAAATGTTTTATATATACTAATATTATATATATAATGATAAATATATATAAAAGATTTTATATTAATTATAATATATATATATATATATATATATTATATATATTATTATATCTACTATATGTATTAATTATATATATTATATTTTATATATAAATATATATATAATATATATATATAATATATAAAAATATAAAAATATTATAATATATATAATATAATATAAATATATAACTATTAATAATTAATAATATATTAATATATATCATAAATAATATATAATATTTAATAATATATTTATATATTACTTTATATTAAAATACTATATAATATTATAATTATATTATAATATTAATATTATATAGTAATTAATTAGTATAGTTATATAATATAATATATATAATTTATTATAATAATATATTAATATAATTATATATATTATAATGATTATAAATTAATAATTATATATAATTATAATAATAAATTATATAATATATAATATTATATATATATATATATTTAATATATATATATATATATTTAAATATAAATATATATATATATTTTATATATATATATATAATTATATCTAGTTATATTATTATATTAATAAAATATATAAATAGTATAATATACTATAATAATATAAATTAATATATATATATATTTATAATAATAATATTATATATATATTAATATAATAATATATAATATTATATATATATTATTATAATATATATATATATATATAATATATTATATATAATATATATATATATATATATATATAAATATAATATATATTGATACTATATATTAATATATAATATATTTAATATATATATATATTATATATATATAATATATATATATATATATAATATATATATATATAGAATACATAATATAATATATATATATATATAAATATTATATTAAATTATATAATTATATATGCTTGCATTTGAAAGTATAAGTATTTAATTTACTACATTTGTATATTATATATTATATTTAACGTAACTTAAGTGAGGTTTGTACGAAAATTGCTGTACCTAGATACCGCAATTTCGCGTAGCTACGCGCAATTGTGCTGATATGCGTGTTGCTATATATATGATCAGCAAATTTAATTTTTTATGGAATTGCAGATTGCGAGATTGCACAGTTAAACCAGAGAAATCTCCAGGTTATATTTGGTAGTTGTAAGAAAGTGTCAGTGTCTTTTACCATCCCATCTAGTTCCTAAGTTCTTTTAGTTCCAAAAACTATAATAGTTTAATATAAGAAGGCTTAATGCGTTAAAATAAGATAATATTTATAACTTTTATTATATATTATAATCAAAATTTTAGATCTGTCCAAATGAATACTATCAAATAGAATTTAATTAAGTAGGATAAATATATTCATTTAATTCAATAAAGCTCCTAATATTACATTACTAAATATAATTAATATAGATATTAAAGGATACGCGATACTAATGTCATTCCAATGTATCTCTGTATTCACAGTCTTAAAAGTAAACACAATATAATCAATTTACTGATGTGACGTAACTTTATGAGATCTAAATATAGAATATCTTTATTAATATACTAAATTAAGTATATAAGTATATAGTATATTAATATTATAATATTAAAATTATATCAGTATTCAATACGTAGTTGTGTTATTTGCATCCCCTATACATACCTGTTAGTGATATCAAATAGAAGGGTTCATAAGTTATATCAACTATATATAATATCAAATAGTTTATATTAAGTAGGGATATATATATTATTATTATATAAATAAATTAAAAAGATACAAAGTATTAGAGAGGCCTGAATGATTAATAATAAACAAATATATATACTTATCAGACTATGATATTTGGATCTTACTCAGTAAGAATGCCAGAGCATATTACATATATAATAACCTAATAAACATATATCACTAGATAGACAAATACAAATTATTAACAACTAGATTCTTTATCCCTTCAACCTCAAAAAAGATAGGAATAAATCTAATCATTAATAAAAGAAACAGCTATAGGCAAAACCAATACAACAAACAGATTCAAGTCTAGACGAATCTATCACTCAGGAGTTTCCCAGTCAATACTCCTCACGCTTTAATCCCTACATTCTTTATGAATATATATGTGTATATTAAGCGAAGCATGTTAGATAACCGATTAATTGGAATGATGTCGTTCGGAACCATATATTGTTAAAATATTTTTCATTATCAATACAACATAATGAATATTATGAATAAATGATTAAATATCGCACATCATTATAGTTTAAATGTAATGTATAAAAGTAAAAATATATCATAAATGAGAAGAAATCAAAAGATGTACCAGATAAACATAGCAACTATCTATGAGCTCATTATGCGTGATATTACTAATCTACTAACTATCTCGACATAAAAATTGTAGAGAAATTACTTGCTAGTGAGATATTAAATACCTATGGAGCGCCCGATCCTATAATGCTATTTATTTAATTACAAGCGATAAATCTTTGAGTTTCTTTAAATATTTTTGCATAAAGTTTTTTAACCCCACACATTTCTGTCATTTCTGTCATTCTCTCCCCTCTACAGAACAGCCTATTAAGCAATCGAAGCTCCTATAGTCTAAGAGCGAAATCATATAGCCATGTGAAGAGGTATCCTGAACCCTACGCTGTCCCCCCTATTCTATAATATATATTCTAGTTATGTGTAATTATAAATTTGTCATAATTGCAGAGTTATTATATTTTAGTAATCTCTTAAATAACGAATTAAGTATTATCAGTGCGTAAGGTAAAATGTAATATTCCTCACTTACTCCGTGAGATTGATACTCACCGCTAGTTTGTTGCGACTTTGAGGACTAATACACTCAAATGCCTATTTACACTGAAGATATACTTCACCCACCCAAACAATCAGTGTAAGTTTTAATAAAAAACGAAGTGTATTTTCGTTACCACAGTAATTATTATTATATATTATAGAATATAATTAATATATAATTAATTATATACATTAATATATATAATATTATTTATATATATAGTATATACTATATATATATATATAAATATTAATATATAATATAATATTTATAATATTATATATTATTATATTATTTAATATTCATTATATCATATATACTAGATTTAATATACTTAACATTATATATATACTATATGTTATATATATATAATATATTATACTAATAATATTATAAATAATAGTATATTTATATAGTTTATGATATTATATTAAATATAATAATATATAAATTAATATATATAGTATAATAAAATATATCATATATATAATAATAATGATTAATATATTATATTTAGTTACTATGTTTATATAAATATATTATATAATATAGGTATATAATATAATATAAATATATATTATTTATATATATATATATATATATAATAGTAATATATATATATATAATATATATAATATATATGAATATATATATATATTATATAATATATTAATAAATTAAATATAAATTATCTGATGGGTTCCCCATACGTTCCTATGAAGAATTAGTATTAGAATAGCACCCTTATTACACGTGGGTTAAAAGTCCTAGGATTTGTCATTTCTAAGTCCAACCCTTATTGCGTATATATAAATATATATTTAATAATTATAAAATATATAATATTAATAATATATAATTTATAATTAAATATAATAATATAATATATATATATATATTTTATTAATATATATAATAATATATAATATATAATATATATATAATTATATAATATATAGTATTTATATAACGTTATATACTTATACTAAAAATTAACCTATAATATATAGTATTAATATATATTATATAAAAATTAATATATATATTAATTATATTGTTATTATATAATATATATATATATATATATTATACTACTATTAATATTAATTAATAATCCTAATATTATATAGTATATATATGAATATATATTAATAAGCTATATAGTATTAATATATATATATATATAATATATAGTATATGATATATATAAAATAGTATTATATATATATTATAACTATTACAATAAAGTATAAATATATATATATATATTATTATATAAATAATATATATATATTATATATACTTATATATATATATATAAATATTATATATATTATAATATATTAATATATATATATTTATATATATTATAATTTATATATATATATATAATAATATATATTATATAATTATATATTAATATTTAAGTTATGGACTTATGGACGTGATATGTATATAGGAGTGGTCTATACTACATTTTATATATGGATCATCCTACCTATATAAGTCAAATGATGAATAGTTATAAATAATTATTATATAGTCTAAGTATATAATACTGTCTAAGATCTAGATGAAATTGCCTTTTTACAAGCAGTAATTATGCGATATAAATATTAATAATCATGAATATGGGTTAGAATGCTACTTATAGGTTTTACATTAGTATATCACCATAATTTTATTATAAGTAGATAAAAATGGGATCAGTCAAAGTGAGTGGAATTGAAGTAGTACATTGAATGAGATGAATTATTATCATGATTTTAGTGTAAGATGCAAAATAAACAATCAAATTTGCAAGGAATAATAATTGAGATCTCTTATTTAATAAAGTGGGATAGGCCAGAAAAAAAATTCCTAATTTCAAAATTAGGTCTACAAATGCACTAAACACTTCAGAAGGAAACTCTAATTTAAACTCGGGGATATTTAAGAAATTTAGTAAGATCTCACTCCATAAAATTAAAGTCGAAATAGTATCAATTGAATAAAATCTTAAAAAAAAAAATGTACACATACCCTATTCCTTTCTAGTGAGTACTTTTATTCGTATAGAATTGGTAGATCACCATGACCCTTATTACTCAGTACTCGATTTAATATTTCTACATATACGACTATGCCGATGAGACTTTATCTTCTTTAAGATAAGAATACTATGTACGATTCAGTAAGTATTTCTTAGTATATAATATATGTATAGTTACGACAGCCTTATTCCATTTCAATTTACCTCTCCATGACCAAGTATCATTAAATGTATTAAGTATTGTATATAAGTATTATATGGTAAGGAGTTATCTAGGAGTAGAGAAAGTACTTTACGTGTGGTTTCTTTCTGATTCTAAATGAATATTGATCATAGAGATATACTCAACAGATAACTGATATGGTTTGATTAAATTTTTTAACATTTTTATTTATGTGCGTAGAAATTAGTCTCGCGCATTAATATCATTTTACATATATATATTATTACAGACAGATAAATAGTGTACTCCTTAACACATTCTGTTCTAGAATTGGGTGAAGAAGGACTCCGCAAACCACGACGATCCGAGGGTCGGCCAAGGCAGACGAATCGAATCGAAACGGGCGTCAGTCACACTAGTCGAGTGGTGGTAGAATGCATGAAGCTTTATTCTCTCCATCGGCTTGGCTCCCGCGTCTCTGCCGGTCAGGACGTTACATGAGCCTACAGAGCCTGCCGATCTCATTGCGAGTTTAGAGCAGGCTCTAGCCAGGTGAAGTGACTCAGGTGTTTTATCTCTGTCAAGAAATAATAAATACTACTCCAAGTATTAATATATCATTATGATATATTAATAATATTATATCATATAATAGTACCGCTATACCTAGAAAGTCACCCTGACTACCTCAATATACTCACTCTATAATTGTAGATAATTATAATATATAGCGATAATGGTAGGACACTAATAATAATTAATGTACGTAGATATTAGCATTAATGATATTTATTAATAGTTAGGTTATTATACTAATATAAATATATGTAGAGTAAAAAATATATAATACTATATAATAATAATACTGTAAATATAATAATAGTATAATAATATTACTATTATTAATATTAGTAATTTATTAATATATGAAGGCATACTATTAATATATATAATCATAATATTATTCTTTCTTACTATTCTAGTGAGGATGAATGCTACGTTACAGTACAACCACTGTATCCGTTGGTTATAACATAAACCAATAAAAATATAAGTTAATTCAGGTAGGAGTGAGATATATATAGAGATAAGTAGCAAGTAACAGATAGTCAAAATATCTATTGAGTGAGTGAGCAAAAAAGAAATAAAAGCTAAGCACGTGGATATATATAATCATCAGTCTGAATTATAATAAATATAAATTTCTTATTATTTATCATATTAAAATTTAGCTAAATTCGATCTATTATATATGTAGTATATATATGAAGTGATAAAATATGTTGTGCTCATATTCCGATCATCATTTTTAGGAATTAACCTAATTTAAAATATTGTAGATAAAGTACGTCGATTACTACAGACATATATAATATTAAATATATTTCTACCTTAACTACCTATAATAATACGATATAGTCTAAATATTAGACCTAGCGATTCTAGTAAATACAATAAAGGCTCACTAGTAGAGTTTATTATAATAATATAAGTGTCAAATTTTGTATATATAGTTATCTATACTTCACTTATGTACCATCTGGATGTATTAGGTACCAACAACTATATGGTAGTATATGTCTCTTAATCACCTTAATAAATATAATTACAAATAAGAATATCTCTCGACACGTGCCATAAACATATATACTTATACCGATATAATTATCAAGTAATGACAACTCAATTTATATATTATTCGCTCTACTTTCTAGCTAGAACAAGCTAGTTCACGAGTTTCTCTCCAAGATTCAGACTTAATAAGATCGATTTGCTACTATCTCAGGGCTAAATGCGAAAGGTCTCACTGTTCTCTATACTCACTCTGATAGAATCTCTACCTATGAGTCCTGTCTGTATTATATATATATATGTACTAATATAAAAATATAAGTTACTACTTCCCACTAGTACATGCAGTATCACAGCTAGTATATATATAATTACTATAATAATACCTGAACTATGAATCATAGATCTAAGTACTACTAGTGCTCTACTACATATATAGTTAGTAACCGAAATATTAAATAGGGTCCAATATGATAATATCAAAGCATAGGACTATTAATAATACGAAATATATTAAATATCTATACGTCATATTAACTACCCATTTAACTCTAACTACCATAACACAAAACTCTCTTAAATATATTAGATATGGTTATTTATATAATATTATGGGATATATTATATGGTTATTGTAGTAATGAGTAGGAAGGTGACGGATATATATTAGAATCAGTTTCATTCCTAGCTATAGATAGTAGTACGATCGCGCTGCTTTAATAAATTCTATATCTATCACGACCCTTAGCTATGCCTAACTCTAAGATTTGATCCATTCTGAAACATACACGTTTGAACTTGTATAGATGCTATTTACTATATACGTGATGTAAAGAATTACTTATTTAATTCGCATAACTTCATTTCAGACTACTATGAAACTATTCTTAATATACTGCAGTTATTAATACTATAAATAATTATAATAAATACGCTACATATAGTAAAATATATAACATATTACTCATCCTCATTCTCTTTCTATCCCTCCTACTACCCACATCTGTTTTACTAGTTCACCTTTATTATACTATATATTCTAACCTAAACGATTGGATATATAATGGTGCACCTTAGAACCTTCAATGACCTAATTCTATACAATCTTTTACTACTACGATATACTCATGACTTTACGAACTATGGTACATCCTAATTATCTCTGTTCACTACTTCCTGCATCATAAGTAGCATCAATCACTCTCAAACCTACTAAATATTATTCATCTATCTTAGTTATAATAACGACTATGAACATACTCTTCTGCTCTTCTGATCTGCTACCTAACGCCCTTATCATACAGTAAACTTCACTATACTGTAGTAGGAGATCGTATGTGATTCCTGTCACTCTACAAACCATCATAAAATCATATCATTCTCTTATAGTTCTCTACGGGTTTAATATATCAATTACAACCCTTCACTTATGATTAGTATATAGTAATACTCCTCAGCCAATAAATTTCCATCTCTACCACTATTGATCACTCAACTCTCCTCAAATTCCTATACCTACAAAGAACTCAAGATCATCCGCAGTATAATATAGGTAAGGGCGACCTCTACCACTATCGTAATGCTCCAATACTCCTTAGCGTTTTCTAACTATTTTCAACTAATTTCCGTACCATGCGACATCCCCACCTCTGCAATATCTATCTTTCGATACCCCAGGTCATATCCAGGCATGTGACAAGACATGAACCATAGGAGAGTACTAATACATAATACACAAATACCACCTGTTTTCTTCCAATAACTCTAAACCTAACCTCAACATTATAATTGCACTCTAATCATTAACATCTATTACGTAATTAATTCTATTTAACACCAATGTTCACCTATATCTGATAATATATAGCATTAACTCATTTTATTAGTAATATATTTTCCATATACTAACTATCAAGAAACCTTAATTCATCTCCGAAACACTTACCAAATTCCTTTAATTTTAATTTATAAGTATAATTAATACATCTCTTAATAAAAATATACTCTGCCAATTATTAACGCCGAACTTATAATGCCACATATATACTATTCAATCAATCAATTAATCATGAGAATATTTAAAGATGCACTAAAACCTAAAAGATAATTAATAATATAATATGCTCATATAATGTCTTTTACTATCCTCCTCATTTTCATCAAAGTTTATTATCTGTCTATCATGAAAGATCTTTTGATAATATTTTAGTCCTTCCATGCTAGATAAGGCACAAAGGAGAAATCTCAAGAATACACAGCATCCTCAAATATATACGGCAGCTTTTTAGAATCCTTAACACCAATATAATGCTAGAGCGTTTCTCCTCTCTCGGTCTCACAACGAATCGGGACCACTTACTTTTACGAATCCGATACAGAATATACCAGAGGCTACTAACTACGAAATATATAGAGTCTTTAACTATTCCCTAAGCTATGATTTACTCTCAAATTACTTATAATGGTATCACACCCATAAATTCCTATGATCAACTCCTGATATAATGTTCGTCCCTCATTTCTCAATCACGTCAATGATTTGTAAATACACACACCATTGTATATAAATAAGTTCTGTAGTGTTGTGAAAGCCTATCAGGTTGTGGTTACTACCCCGTATAGCTTCTCTCTTACTCAACTAATGCTTTGTGAGACAACAATATATCCTCTGACTTATAGCACAATAAGTGAATTACTATAAATATCTCAATGTCGACGTGTCAAATGATACAAACCAAATCTACGCCTTCACGATACACAATATTCAATAAATACTATACGGATAGCTAGATCGATCATAGTAAGTAATCCCTATGCAGATATTATATTTACCCGAATTTACATACCAAATTCCGTTTCAATCATATGTTATCTCTATACAAGCTTTCTAAAAGCTCACAATGTTATTGCTCCTACAGAGCTTGAATGGACTTAATCAGATACTATCACCCAAAAAACGTTCATCAAAAAATAACCCTCAAAAATATTTATGCTAACACCTGTTGAACCACTGCCAACGAAGATAACTCAAAATTAGTCGCTAATAAGTAATATTAATTGTTCACTAATTTAGAAAATGTGACACGTCTCGATCGATTCGATTTACTAATAGAGATTATTGCTCTCAACTCAGATCGTATGAGATTACTAAATGTCTCCACGCAAATTATTGTTGAAGGTTGTGGCTCAACACACAAACTACCGCCCTCACCCATGTCCATCCGTGTCATCAGTTACGACTAAAATCAGTCACATCCTCTCATATTTAGCTCGTGATACGAGATAAGTTAGAAACCTAAGCTGCCAATTGTTCAGTAGCACCAAATATTTATGATATATGAAATCGTCATCTTCCATAGCAACCACTATAATACGCTCTCGGCCTCCTATATTCAGCGAATTCAGACTTGTCCTGGTAATACTTTTTACACCTCAGTTCGCATGCAATGCTGGTTCACAATTCTCTTCTCGCATCAAAGTTACCTGTCTTATAGTGCGTAAATATATTAAGTTAGTTTTCTACCTGGCGAAGTATGAACGTTTGCCGCTAATTCTTTTTTTCCTCCCTGTCTCATTATCGCATAGCTATCTTCTTTAGAACACTTTCCCCCATCGATTGTGCTGACCCTTACCCTTATAAGGGTCACAATAATGATATCAACCACGGCTATTACTTCTTATAAATAATATAATTACCACTTTAAATACTCCAACGCTTACTAATAATACTAACCACTCTATTCAATTACACCATTCGCTAATAAAGAGAATTTATCTGAGCTGTAATTAATCATTCTTAAACTGTCCTACATCTATTTAGTCATCACAGTATATCAGCAACACACTTCCATTTTACTGACTTACATGAATATAATATAACAATACATATAAATGAGCTGTTAATATACAACTACTAACGTGCTGGCACACCTATGAGAAAATTGGAGAAACCTCACACTCCGGCGTGATACACGATCATAAAACTCGACAATTGATGTATAACTAAACTTTTTTTGAGCGTGTAACAGTCACCCATCCTATCAGTAACCTATACTATATTGAGATACTCACCTGAGAGGTCACGACTACCTTCACACTTTGGAGAATCCATTCTAAGTGTGATAGACGAGCACATATTCACAGTTTCTGAGTACAAACTCAATGATCCTTATCTTGTTCTTATGCGCACATTTTCTATTCATAAGTATTACAGACCTCTCATAATAATCTCATTTAACGGATCTTCTCCAAATTTCAAATCAATTTTTAAGTAATTTGCTAAAGTCAACATATCATTCCCTTCGCAACCCACTAAGCCCGCCATCTAATATCACGGAAGCTTCACACACTAGACTATTTCATGTCTTGAACGCTCTATTGTTAGACAATACTATTTCCCCCCACTTCTTAAATATGAATTTGCACCAGATAGATTAACCCTATTCCTATAAATACCTACTTACACTGATAATTATATTATTACATCCAACACAATATACATAATTCAAGATCTCTCGCCTTCAAAACAGATCACTCAAATTATATGCAAATTAGATTGTACTTATCACATTCATTGCTATGTACTATTTGATTTGACATATCAGTTTGTGATTTCGACCAACTCTAGTTTTACTTGTTAATGTGTAATAGTGACTATTAGTTTATTTATATAAGATAAGTATATTACTGGTACACACTACTCACTCACATCTCACAGTAAATCATATCCCTCCGTATCATATAATACCTTATTTCTAATTATTATCTCCCGCCTAACTCCAAATAACACCTGTTTAATACCATCGCCTTGTGTTTAGATCCCTATACTAACCCATCAGGATTAGTTCTATATCCTATTTATACTCAAACTAACTATTCTCAATCTGTAAATCTACACTATCTCAACCTATCTAAGAACATCAATTTACAAGATACTATATCTCCACAAAAAATCGACTTCTCTTCAACGTTTCTCCTCAGGTGGGGAGACCTATAATCTGTTTAAGTCAACTATCCTGGCAAATGACTATACTTTGTACACTTATTATCAAATTAAATTATATAACCCATTTAAGTAAATATCATAGGACCACTAACACATCTATATACAAATAAGTATATTTAGCTCTACCATAGTCATTAGTATGTTAGTACCACAGTGATCTCATAACTACTATAAAATCTAGCAAGTCCTCATCATCCCTTCATCTAGTCATTCTTAATCACACCATGCTATTAACGACATATACACATATATTCATATATATATACAATTCTGAATATTATTAAGTTATAATTCACCTTATTCCTTCAATCTTTTTTCATCTTTGTTTCAGTCAAGGCGAGCAAATCAAATTTGCTTTTCTCTATAAATAATTACCATTACATCCACCTTACTCTCACTTATTTCTACATCATCAAACATTTATATTCTCTTGATATCATTTCTCATTGTAACCTACTATTAACGATTCACACAAATATTTATCTAGCCGAAAATATATTATTATATTATATATATATCTTAAGTAATAGGTACGTTATACTCGGCCTCTCTAGTAATATAACCATTCTTACTCGAGTCTAATCTACTAAATATGTGACATAATCATGCATACTAGCATAAGCACATATATATGATATATGATGGTAATACGTTAGGGTCCACGAAGCCAATACCCGAACTAACTACTCCCCGCCCGCTTATATTAAGGGCGACTTCATCCGGACAACGCTAAGGTACAATAGACTAATGAATTGTGGATAATTCTTTCTCCCCCGCACATCATGGAGTGAATAAATGTTATACTGTGATTTAAACATGTTAGTAGGTCGCGATGTTCTACAGCAGGTAGTACAAGCGCGATTTTTTCAACACTAGAAAGAATACGAGCTAATACGAGGTATTAATAATATAGTTGGAAAAAATATTAACAGGAAACTTATATAACCACAATTGTTGCGATATAGAGTGGGTATCTTGGTACTATAATTCTATTATCTCGTATAGACAGTTATTGTTATTCACCGAATGTATTGTTGATTTTGCGAATTGGATAGGTGGTATAAAGTTGAGTGTTTCAACGAAATTTAATAAGCACGATGTAGATATAATATGAATTGACTTGAATTCATAAATAAGACCAATGTTTGCGATGTTCCGGATCTAGAGTATTAATTATAGTTTCAATAAATATAAATTAAAAATACATAGATAGATGTGTTAAGATGAATTATAATAGTAAATACGGCACAAATAAAGAGAAAGACCGCACCACATTAATAAAATATATGTAGGTATTATGGTAATTAGTTACATTACGCTTTCAGGATAAGTATTGAGTACGTATGTATTCATCATCACCTATTTAATAATTAAATAATAATATTTATATTATATATATATTACTATATTAAGATTAATATAATATATTATATATTAATATATATAATTAATATAATATTAGATATATTATAATTTAATATTTAACTATATCTATATATAATATTAATAATAATTATATATATATATATATTATATCTAAATTTAATATATTAAAGATATGATATACATATAAATGTAATAATATTAATATAAATATATATAACTAATATATTATAACTACATATATAAATTATATATTATTATATAATACTATATACTATATAATATAATAATTTATATAATATATATTTAAATATATATATATATATATATATTAATTATTAATTATATTAATACATATATATACTATAATATTATAATATATATATATATAATATATATAATATTAATTTATACTATACTTATATTACTTAGTTTATTAATATAATCCTTATATTAATACTATAATTATATCTATTATATGTTAAAGAATAGAAATGGTATTTATATATTAAATAATTATATATACTATGTAAAAAATTTAAAGCATAAAAAATTAAATAATAATGATTGTATGCTATTAATCGTAACATTTATAAAAAATTTATATATTATATTGAATAATATAAAAATAACTAGAACATTCCATATAGTTTAAAGTGATATATAATAACTATATTTATATATATACTTATTATTTTAATGAGGTAATAATAATAAATATTATATATATATATAATAATTAATTAAAGTTTATTTTTATTATAATTTATATTAATTTAAATTATATAAAATATATATATATAATATATTATATCATATATATATATAATAATATTAAATAAATTTATATAATATAGAATATATATATAAATTATATATTATATACTATAATTAATAATATATATTAGTTATATATATACAATATAATAATTGATAATAATATATATAGTCATATATTGTTGAATTATATTCATATATTGATCGTATCTACTAATTAATTTTATTTATAAAGTATATAAATAAATTTATTCATTGCATATTTTTTATAAATTATATTAATAATGTTTGTAGATAAATTTACCATATATGATATATATATATATATATTATAATATATAATTATTAATAGTTATGATAATTATTATTAATATAATTCTAATATATAATTAGAAATTAGTATATAATAATTTATATAATGCAATTAAAAAAATAATTAATTAACAATAATATATTATAATTCTTACATAATTCGGTTAGTGTGAATTATCGAAATATTAGTGAGCAAAATATATAAAATTTCATTTATTTTTTATTATATAAATTGTTTCGTTAATTATACTGAATATCGTATTATTAAAGTATATATATTATGTTTCAAATATCTTGTGATGGTGATGCGTATCTATCGATATATATAAATACCTATAATGGAGTAGTATAGTATGTCACCTGTTTTGGATAAATATATTATACTTTGTTATATTATATAAGTTATATAAAAATGCTTTTAATATTAAATTTTATTATTATTTAATTAATATCTCATGTGCAAAGCTGGTTTGTAATTAATATTTCCCATTTATAGTATATTTTAAATGGACTATTATCATATTTATAATATTATATATAGTTTTCATTTATAATTATCATTATAAATTATTAAAGAAACTATGTATATGTATAATAAAGCATAGATTAATGTTATATTATTATAAATAAATTTTTTAGTAATTGTTTTATATGATTATGATGAAACTTTTATAATTTTTAGTATATTATATTTTTATTGTTGTAATTGCTATTATTAGATTAACCATTGACCGTTATTATTTATTACGAGTACATATATTATAGAATCGATATATATTCTATATATATTACAACATAATAATTATCCAAGTATATTTATAAATTATCAATCTACTGTCTATCATTAATATATTATATATATATAATATATAAGGTTTAGGTACCTTATTTTTCAAAGTAATAGCTTTATATTGTCGATATTAATAATATTTATATATATATATCATTGTGTCTCTAATTAATTTAAGTAATTAGACTAAAGCTCTAAATTACTACTATATTTATATGATTTACATGTAATGAGGTATATACTTAGACTATATTAAATACGTAATGACTAGGTGATGTAATTTCATATACTCATGTAAGCCCAAACTAGAATGTATCAAGTCTTTATATAGATAACAATATAAGATATAATACAATATTAATATATTCTCATTTCATACTCATCCTTATATCATATCACCTTATATCTTTAAACTCAGATTGAACTAATATAATCTCTATACTTTAAATGAATAAGATCAACTTTACATAAGTATAATATTATTTTAAGATACCAAAACGCTATTTATTAGTTAATAAATTGGTATGTTACTTAATGATGAATGACTAATAATAAGTAATTTCTATTTAGATCTCTTTTCAGTCAAAGTTTATTTGTACCTCCTCACTTTTATTTTTTACTTCCTGATGAGGTACCTTATATCATAGTAACTAGTATAGTGATTATAAAGCACTCGCTAATACCACTAAAAAAATAAGATAAATTTAAGGTGAAAATTACCTATTAACTGAATGTCATGAGAGTGTAATCAATAGTTTTGGCCAGCGAAAGTAAGTATTGTTTAGATATAATGAACTTATATATCCAACTTGATAAGAATCTGGCTTTGTATTTGAAAGGAAATTATATTAAGAGACAAAATTAGATAATATAAATTAAATTACATAACAAAATAAGTAAATATTATATAGATATTGTTAAATATAGTACTATTGAAATATAATAATCATGAACGACTTAGAATATAATAAAATGATAAAACACTTTCCGTAAATATATATTCCAAAGCTTTATTTTTATTATATAATATAATATATTCTAAGTATATTATATATATATTAATATTGTAATATATATTATAATTTCATCTAATTTTTATGTTATATTTTATATACACGTTTGGATGCGTTTCAATATTTTTCAATCCAATATAACGATATTATTATTATATATAATTATTATTATATTTATATAGTTAGGTACTTTATATTAATATGGAGCATCAGTTTTAGGAAATCCATACATAAAATATATTCAAATCCATATGGCTATCAGATAAACATAATTATACTACAATAGTACTACAGGTGATATGAAAATAGGATATACTAATGTAGTATATTGGTAAATATGGAAGAATTTATTACTTGTTTACAATTTTTATATTAGTCAGGAAGACCACAGTTACGAATGAGAATCAATAAATATCATAAAAATAGAATTAATAATTAATTCAAGTCTACATCATCATACTCCTATCTCTCGCACCTCCGCACTGTAATCCTGCGTAGCAGCAGTGAAACTGCCATGTGTCCAAAAATACTAGAGCATAACTGTTTCTAACGAAGAATATATAATACATATATGGGTATATGAAGTCTAAATATATTTAATAGCGAGTCATTTTCAAAATCGTCCACAATTATAGCTAAACAAAGAAATAACATAATATATAGAGATAAAGTTAAATATCATCTCTCGCTGTAGCATTTTTTTCTGTGTCAAGAGAAATAACCGGCCTGGCATAAGATTTGTCAACGAGAGAAATATAATATAATAAGGAGCTATTAATTAAGTTAAAATACTAATATATAATAAATATTTTTCATTTCTCGGGTTCAAAGTAAATAGCATTATTTGTAATTATCTATATAGTAATATTTTATAGTATTACTATAATATAATTATAATATATTACAAATAATATTAATATAATTTAAATATAATATTATATTAATTATATATCATATATATATATATATATTAATAATAATATTAATATTATATATATTATAATATATTTTAATATAAAATTATTTATAGTTAAAATATAGGTATATTCCGACGCTATATAGTTGATTAAGGGGGCTTTAGAGGTCCGGACTCGAGTATGGAGTAAACACATATGAGTAGGTATATATATATATAGAGGTGGACGTTTCCTAATTATTTCACCGTATAATAGTGGAGGGAGCCGAGTACTAGTAGAATAAACTCCTATAACTATAGTCACTAGCGACACCCTATATGAAATAATAACATCTCATTAAATATATAGTATGCGGGTATGGATTCCTATAGTGATAACTAGGTAACCCTCATTTATAATCGTCTATCGACGTTATAGTCTCACAACGTTACTGAAGAAGTACATGGGTTTTTAATAAACCATTATATCATAACCTTATTTACACAGACGATATTTTATACTTTATTTCTTGTGACATGCAAATTATTAATGAGTTTTATTCTAAAAGAAATTAATAATCCCAAACTAAGGAGACAATTTTTCTCAAATTCATCCTACTAATTACCATTAAAAATAGATTAATATCTTTTAGTTTATTTGACTCTCATTCTGTATTGGTAGGCTTTCAGAATAGGAGGATTATTATCAGCTTTATTCAATTCAGAACAGTCGCTATTCAGTTTTAAATTTACGCTATATATCGGTAAATACTTAAATTGAAATTCTCAAAGAGTTGGAGCTTGAAGGTAAAAAAAATATTTTAAATACTTATTTTAAAGAATATAAATCATCAGTTAGGCAGTTAGGCGTGGTGACCTTCGTTTGATGTGAATATTCTTTTTTTCTGTATTAAAGCATTTAATTTTATTTTTGAAGCATGAGTGAACCGTGAGTATAGTTTGAGCGTATCATTAATGTGAATCCTGCTTAAGAACATTAAGATGCTTGTTAAGTTTGAAATATTTGCTGACACTTACAAACATGCCTCCGGGAACGAGTATCATTCCAACACCAAACCACTATTGTGGTGCTACCAGAAACATATATATATATATATATATATATATATATATATATAATATAAATATATATATATATATATATATATATATATATATATATATATATATATATATATATATATATATATATATATATATATGTAGAATGTGATAGACAGCATTGATGAGCATCCTGAACTTATCATGGATCAATCGGTAAAGCGACAGACTCGCATGGCAAGGGTCCGAGTTTGATCCCTAGTCCGAATCCTAGGTAGAAATTACCTAGAGAAGTTTCCCCTCCCAGAATAGGGCTAGGCCAGTGAGGTGTGAAAATTAAAAAAAAAAAAAAATCACAGTCATGCAGTAAAAAACATTAAGAGTTAACGATCCCTTGATATAATTACATAAATAAACAGTGATTGCAAACTCTCACCGACGTTGATTTTCAACCACTTAAGAGTTTTTTATTAATGGTTTGAACGAGAGTGCATTAATTTACATTTTCAGTTATGTGTTTGTTTACGGATGAGGCAAAATTTGCGAGAGATTATATAATGGAAACCACAATGAACATCAATGGGTCGACGGAAACCTCATGCTATATTAAAGAATCTCGGCATCTGCAAACATTTGCATATAATGTATTGCAAGTATCATTTATGATTATCTGATAATTACAAAGTATTTGCCTGAGACATTTACCGGATAATTATACAGACAGTTTTTGGAGCATGAGCTGTCAGAACTAATGGGCGATATTTCTTTCTCTAGCCATTTAGTTTAGTTGCCAGACAGTGTTTAAAATCGAAAAAATACTTTTCCAGCCATTCGATTGAAAGATGAGGACTGGTAGCATCGCCTGCACGCTCTTCTGATTGTAATCCAATGGACTTTTTCTTTTGGGGACGTTTTATGAAATATTTTGAATGCTTCACCAGTTTCCACAGTGGACGTTTTCCACGTTAAAATATAGGCCTCCATGCTATAATATAGGATACAAGAAGAATATATATTTATATATATATATATATATATATATAATATATATATATATAATAATATATAATATATATATATATATATATATATATATATATATATATATATATATATATATATATTATCTTCCACCCTATATATATATGAATGTTTATATATATATGTAAGATACATATATAATAATAATATAATATATATATATATGTATATAATAATAATATATATATATATATATAATATATATAATAATAATAATAATATATACTTATATAATACAATATATATATAGTTTATTAGATATATATAATATATATAGAAATATATTTATATATATATTTACATACATATATATATACATATATAATATATATATAATATATATGTATAATATATGTATATATATATATAATAATAACATATATATATATATATATAATAATAACTTAATAATAATAATAATATATATATATATATGTTATATATATATATATAATATACATATATATGTAATATATGTAATATATATATATATATATATATATAATAATAATATATATATATGTAATAATATATATATATATATATCATATATATATATAATAATAATATATATATATAATAATAATATAATAATAATATGTAATAATAATATATATATATATAATAATATATATATATGTAATAATAATATATATATATATAAATATATATATATATATATATATATATATACTTAATATATATATCATAATATACTAATATTCTGTAATAATATAATAATAATATGTATATATGTAGTAATAATAATAATAATAATAATATATAATATATATATATAATAATAATATGTAATAATATATATATATAATATATATGTATATTAATATAATACGTAATAATAATAATAATAATATATATGTATATAATATAATATATATATATATATATATATAATAATAATAATAACAA
>JABUQX010136170.1:0-11755 GCA_015478945.1 Trachelipus rathkii | reverse complement strand
CCGTACGGTCCTTGATCTTGTCATCTATCCTATTCATGTGCCTGAATAGATCGTTCCACACTGTGACAGTTTCAAAGGTACACACATATATATTCTAGCTAATTTTTTAATTGCATTTCAGTATCCAATATCAGCTCTAAAATAAAGAAGCACATCTGCTATAGTTATCGTTTAACTTATTGTCGGGCAAAACATGTGTGAAAGATTTAAAAATCAGAACTTAAAGCAGCATTAATTTCATTTTAATTCCAACAGATGCAAGTTCTCTACATCATTTTCATTCATAATTGAACAAACTGTTTGAAGTTTTCAAAACATGCACATAGCTGTATTAATCTATAGCTTATCATTAAATCTTTGTTTCATTTCGTTTACTACTTCTTCCACAATCCTCTTGCAATTTTTAAACATTTTTTGGTATCAGTAAAATTTACTTTTAATCATTCTGAATACATATTTCTCCCAAGGCCTTTTAATTTTCATATCAGTTCATTATCTCATTTTCTAATAACACATAACATTGATGATTGTTCTTAATTGAACATTTGTATCCATACTGTACTCTCAAAAATAACTGCGGGGAAGAGATGATTGCAGTGTTTAAGAGCTTCTTTTTGACGGGGCGAGAACCTTACTTAAATTTGCAAAGGCACTCAGTGACATCTAAAATAGCCACCCAACATTTCACTATAAAACTAAAATTAGTCATTTCTAAAAGAATACCAACAGATAAAATTGCTAAATCGGCACACCATCCTTGTAAATGTGTTCGCATGCCATCATTATTGATTGAAACATAAAAGTTTTCGGGAAACATAAAAATCTAAGAACTTACGCTGCAGCTTCTGGAATCTTAGGCAGGGTTCTTCTTAGTTGATTTTTGAATTTCAAGTAAAATCTTTTCTATTTTAGGAGAACAATGAAAAAGCTCTGTCAGATATCACTTTAACAAGATTAAAGACCTCTTAATCATTGGAAACTTTTTTCTGAAATTAGTGACGGCAAGCGATAAAACGTGGGCTCTACAATGAATATAGGAAATTTCAAATTGTTTCATTTCCGAAATCCTTCCGCGCACCCCCTTTATACTACCACTTAAATTCACAGCACCGTCAAAAGAACATGATACTAATTTCTCGTAAGAAAGTTTTCGTTTTTTAAAGCATCCCTCATCGCGTTAAATATTGATTCGAGATCATAGTTTTTAATCAATTCAACCATACATAAAAACCTTTCTCTTACTTCATAAACTGACTGGGACTACATAGCGAACTAACAGTGACAATTGACTTTGATTATTTTTGTTCAGGAATTCATCTGCCATTACAGATTAATATCTACCACTAAGTAAATATTCATCTTGTTTGTCCAAGACTTCACCAATAAACAGCAATAACTCTGAAGCGGTTAAATCCATTCCTCACTTTGGGTTTTAATCCAGTCCTCAAGAGGTTTGTTTTTTACTAAAAACCTACGAACTTAATAGCTTCCAGTATTTGTCGTATTGATGCTATTCTTCTTTAGCTAAAAAACATGTTCTCTAACTAACGTTGATAAAGTCTTGTTGAATCGTGGCAAAAATTCATATTTATACTCCGCTCGAGTTATCCCCCTCTTTTCATCTTCTCACGTTCCATCGATACTATCCCCCTTCCTTTCGAGCTGGTTTGTTTCTTTTTTAACATTTTTCTTCACTTTCACTCTTTGATTCTTCTTGCACATCGAATAGTGTTTGGACAAGGAGTCTTAAGCCCTGGCAATCTAGCAGTTCCACTGAATGCCTTACAGTGCTTAATCTATTTTCGAAATTTTTCCAGTTCACTAAAATCCAGTAGCCTTTATCTTAAAAACTATTTAAAAGGAACTGATATAAAAACTCGATCCTGCTTTTCTCAAGCAAAATCTATTCACTTTTTAAATTCACTTCATCACAGCTTATCAAAACTGCACCCACCCCTTCCAGGTTACGATCAAAGCATACAACCACTTGTCCAGTTAGTTTCCCACTGTCTTTTGATTATTTAATTATCTCGCCAAGTCTTGCTTTATGTTGGCCTCTATTTCCTCACCAGAACTATAGATTCATCCTCTACAATACTTGCGATTCTCTCTCGATATTGATCGATTGTAATAATGTCTATGAAGCTGGCTCTCACAGTACGTCTTTTCATTGAAAATTCATATAATTTTTGCTGCCTTTTGCCATTTTAAACAATGTACATAGTAGCTATAGCTTACAAAGTTGCAGCACTTTTAGCAATATAAGCTTACACGTAGAGTCCTCAAAACAACACAATAAAAGATAAGCTCCTGAATGAAAAAAGGAAAAAGTATAAGGCCACAATCCTTATCAATAACGTCGAAATACGGCGAGTATTATTTAGCCTAATCCGCACCATTACTCATACACAAAATGTATATACAGTAGAACTTTAATGATTTAATCACAATTAAAATTTAAAGCCCGGATCTCTAGGTATTTGTAAAGAGTTTAATAAGTTTACAGGTTAGCTTTTGCATTCAAAAAATTTATACTTTCGCTACGAGAAAATTATAAAACTCTTGGAAAAGAGAAGATAGCACGCCTACCGAGTTTATACAATACCACAAGTAATAAAGGTTAATTCAATATATACTATAATCTATACATAGATGATAAATATATGATATATAAGTAATATATATAATATATATATATATATTATATTAGTATATATATATATAATATATAAATTTATTATTATATATTATATATTTATTATATATATATATATTATATATTTAATATATATAATATATATATAATTATATATAAAATAATGTATAGAAAAAGAAAGATAAGATGTAGAAGATAAATAAATAAGTTATTTATTATAATTTTATTTATTAATATTTGGTCTTCTCCGGGGGGACATTTTGATTTTCGGGGGGGAAATTCCCCCCCGGGCCACCCCCTGAATTAAACCTGCTTACAGAAACAAACAAATAAAGAGCTTCATGAGAGTCTGCTGGACAAGTTTTGTACAAGAAAAATATGAGCTGACGTGACAAGTTCATTGTAGAGTTACAGGAAATGTTTGTGGGCAAGTAAATAAAGAAAGAGAAAAACGACAAAAATAATACAAGTGCAGAAATATTTTTGATTGATTGAAATATGTTGTCTTGTAGTATTCCAGACGTTGTGATATAGGCGTGTTATATAATGTTTCTGACACTCTCATAACTTCATCATCTGCTGAGAGACTTTTTTCAAAATTAAAACTAATAAAAAGTTATTTGAGAAGTACCATGACGACCGTAAGGTTAGTGAATTGCCTTTACTTAGCATAGAGTATGATCAGGCTCGCGCACTGGACTTGGAGAAATTAGTGCGAATTTTGTGATGCAAAGAGACGAAGGGGATTTATGAACAATTTTAGAAAGACTATTTAATGCAGCATTAAGTAATTACAAATGTTGTATTGTTTATTAGTAAGTTTTTTGCTTTACTTTACCAATAACAGTAATAATGTAAAAGTGTTTTAAAAATGCTACATTCTCTTTTTATATATATAATTATTATAACTATATATATATATATATATATATTAATATATAATCGATATAATATATATATATATATATAATATATATATATATATATATATATATATATAATATAATAATAAAAAATATAATATATATATAAGTATATATATATATAATATATATATAAACCTTTTTTTTCATTGTAATACACACTGGTTCTTTTGTAATGCTAAGTAGTAATTTTTTTTGATATAACTAAGGAAAACTTTTTTGTCCATTCAAAGTTCCAAAAAACTCTATCACCCGTCCATGAATAAAGGGGGCGCACAAAATAAGTCGCGGGGGGGCGCAACTGACCTTAGTTACGCCACTGAATATATATAATAATATATATATAATATATATATTATAATATTATATATATTTATTATATATATTATTATTTTATATATATAAATTATTATAATTATTATATTATATTAAATATATTATATATTATATTATATTATTTATATATAATATTATATATATTATTTTTATATTTCTATATATTATATAGTATATATATATATTATATTATTATATGAATTTTCACCATAGTCATAGCGATGATTTAGATATATTTATTAACACTAGACGCACGTCTACACTGTATATAATTCAATAATTGAATCCCTTTTAAGAAAGAAAAAATATTCAAACCAGAAAATTTTAACAGGCCCAATTAAAACTTTAATTAACGGTTGGCTGTAAAATTCCCGCGTTTTTTCCCGCCCTTTTTTTTCTTCCCGCCAATTACTTTCATTTTCGTTCTAAAAAGACTTTACTAAACTTTTGCTTTTAGTAGCTATAATTTACATTCGTTTTAATAATATACACACCAATCTTCGCCTTGCTTTTAAAACTCCAATTAAAGAAATTAAAGAAAACTCCAATTATATTAAGAAAAAGAAATTTGAAGAAAAAGAATTAAAAAAAAAAAAAAGTAGTTCGAACTTTTAAAGAGGGGAATTTAATAAATTGCAATTTGAACAATTTTTATTTTAAATGAGTGTAAATCTTTATTGATGTTTTAAATTGAGACTTTTCGATTTAAAAATATAATGGATCGATATGACGTCATTGTAAAATAACGCTAAATGACATTCGTTTAAACAAACATATCGAGAACTGAAAATTGATAGGGAAAGTAAGGAAACCCTTGAAAGGAAAGGGAAGCAATATTTCAGAGGCTAGATTAAAAAAAAAAAAAAAAAAAAAAAAAAAAAAAAAAAAAAAAAAAATCTCAAGACCTTTATTTAGGAATTAAGATAGAGGTTGTCAGGTACAAGTTATATGGAACAAGACACCGAAAATACAATTTAATTGGTTGTAGTATAGTCTTAGTCACATGGACGTATTTAAAGGCAATGGGCCACATGGGCCCGGGCCCAGGGCGGCAAATTCTGGAGGGCGGCAAATTCTGTGATGGCGGCAAATTCTGGGAGTCGGAATGTTTTTTTTAAAAAAACTTATGTGTTGTATTTGTAGTGATATATATATATAATATATTATATATAATATATTATATATATATATAGTATATATTATATATTATATATATAATATATTATTATTACAATATATATATAATAATATTATATATAGTATCTATATATATATATAATATTTATTTATATATTTATAATATATTAATATATAATATATATATATATATAAAGAATACAATTTATTTGTTTATAGATAGATATAATAAATAAATATATATTTATATATTATAAAATTAATATATACATTAATATAATAATATATAATATATATATATAATATATAATATATATATAATTATATATATATAAAATTAAATATTACATTAATATATTAATAACATATATATATTGCACTATATTTAGGTTTGAATTTCGACATATATATTCTGCAAGTTTTCAGAAAATAGTTATCTGGCAACTTTTTTTCCCCTTTCCTTGCAGGTTTGCTGAAAAAGGTGTCTGTCAACATTGGTATCAGGGTTGCCATATTAGTAATTTGGGCTTTATTTTATCCTTGTTTACTAATTATTTTAATATTTTTATAAAAGGCTTGAAAATGCTCAAAATTCAAATTTGTACTGTACTATTAAAAAAAATTCTTATATGTCGAGTTTGAGACGATCAGTGCGTAGAACGGGAAACATGTTTGAAACACATTTCAGATATTTCATCACCTTGTTAAATGCTATGACGCCGGAATAACAAATTTGACAATCGTTTCAAGGTTACGCTACCAATTTCAAAACATAATTTTTAGACTATATAAAATGATAAATACCTAATTATATATATATATAATATATATATAATAATATATATAATATATATATATATACTGGAAGTATTATATAATATTATTAATATATAATATAATATATATTAATATATACTTATATATAATATATAATAATAATAAAAGAAGTTATATATATATATATATATATATAATAATATATAAATATTATAGTAATATATATATAGATATATATATATAATATTATATTTAATTTCTTTTCTTATTCTTTTTCATTTGTTCGTTGTTTCCAAGTACCAATTTTTGCATGTAAAAAAGAAATATATGTAAACAGATTTTCCTTATGTTGACATCCTAATCTGGCCGTTTTCCATTTTCATTCTCATCTAGCAACCCTGATTGGGTATCTTTCAGACTTCAGTTTCATGGTTGTCCCGATATTTAATCGTTTTGATAATATGGTCGAGTTTGTGACAAAATATATATTTTAAAATAATATATTGCAAAAAGCACTGAACTGCACTATACGTAGTCCTGGCTGATTACATACATAAGCTCGCATCGGTGGTCTGATGATTATTCAAGAACTTAAAAAGATTTAATAAAATTGAGTTTTCAGAAGTATGAACATTATTATTGGTTAAACAAGTTAGTGACTTTAGCAGTTTTGATATTAAATGATTAGGTCGGAAAACGACCTTGAGCGGGACGAAGGATAACCGCAAAATAGCAGAAGAGAAAAGGAGGAAAGAGGAAAAGGAAAGTATCTAAAATACCAAGAGTAGACTCATTCTTTATAACAAAGACAAATGAATCTGTCGTGAGTGCGGATGAATCTGAAGTAATTTCAAAAGTCATTGATGATAACGATAACACGGGAATCGTGAAACATATATGCATCGACTTCTTACGTTACTGTCGAGAATAGTGACCAGGTAGACGAAGCACAAAACAAAGAAATCTTTATACCAAGCGATGATTGCCATTAATTTGGAAGGTTAGCAATTCCAGCCGAGAAAACACAACAGAGAAAATTGTGAGAACACGAAGGTAAAGGGAGGTAGGAAAATTAATTTTAATTCTATGAGTTTATATTTTTTGCCTGTATATTAAAATGGACTTCTTTATAAAGTGATGGATGTTGATTTGAATTAACATCCACTTTTTTGATTATTTTACTTTTTTAAATTTTTGAGTATAATCTTGATCTATTTTTTAGTTTTTGTTTATACTCTTCTAATCAGTCAATGAATGTCTGTCTTGTGTGTCCTTGTATCTTTTTTGTATTACGGTTGTTTGTTATCTCAGTTTTTACAAGAAGGATGTAACGTACTTGGTAATGTTCATGTGAAGATCGAATAAATGATTATTTTTAGTTTCCTTCAATTAAATGAAATATTATCCTTTTTTTGTCGAAAGGAACAAAACATACTATACAAGTAGAATTTTATTAAAGTAATTCAAAATATGTTATAAGAAGCAGCTGCTCTCTCAATTAGAAGCCGATGATAAATATGGGAAGAAGGAGCTTCAAAGTGTTAGATGAATAGACAAATGTTATTAAGAAAAACTTTCCAACAGGGGGTTTACACTATTCCGAGGCGATGATGAAATAGCCGGCTCTGTTCGAAATGGAAATTTATAGATGTGTCTGGGAAACTTATTAGCAGAGCAATTTTACCCTAATTCTTACAATATCACCCTATCTCAATGTCAAAATGTTGGCAAAGGAAGCACTTGGCTTTATTTATCAACATAAGCCTTAACCGAAGAACTTATCCCACTCAATTATGGCTAGAAAGCGTAATCAGTGAAATAGTTGAAAAGAAATTCAGGAGAAGTAAAGTATTTTTCTGATTATTCTTGATTCCGACTCCAGACATTACTCATAAAGATCAGCCGAGCTTTATCATCAGATATGTTAGCAAAGAAGGTACTCCTAAAGAACGCTTTTTAGGATTTATTAAAAATCCTGGTCATACAGGTAAGGAACTAGCGGAAACAGTGATGAGTTTTCTCAAAGCAAATGCAATAGACACCGGCAATTGCCCCGCAAGTGCGTTTGATAAGGTTACTGATGTATCCGAATATATTCCGGCCTGCAAACAAAACCTAAAGAGATCAATCCATCTAGCATATTTCTCATACGATGTTCAGCTCATTCCCTTTATTTAGTGGGATCTAGCTCTGCCACATTTTGTAATACAGGCTCGCGTTTCTTTTTTTTGCTTCTGCATAATACAAGAATATATATAGACAAGGTTTTCTCTGGGCTCCTAACGCATGCTGGGTAGATTTAAATTAACGGAAGATATCGGTTTATTAAGGCTGTCAACAACAGTTCCGGTTACTGTTACTTTTGTCTGCGAAACTGGTTTAACGAGCTAAAAAGAGGTTTAGTAAGCTGATGTGTTAAGCTTTAAACTCTATATTCTGAAGATAAAAAATGAGAGACCAGATCATCAGCAAGCAGCAATAGGATTTTGAAAAAATGTGAGTTTCTTATGAAATACTCTTTAATGTCTGTTTATATGGGAAAACCAATACTTGAAATATTTGATTCTGTAATATAAAAAAATTTGTCAATTAAAAAATTTGGGAAATGGCCACCGTTATTAATTTTGTATAACTCTCTGTGTAACTTAGTTAATGAAATTTGAAGTTCATTAGAAACCTTACTAAAATTGTGCCAAAAAAGAAAAATTGAAAATGTCTTTACACCAAAAAAGACATCAAGAATGTATCTAAACTAAGATCTGAGAAAGTAGAAAATTATCAAATATGCATTCTTCAAGCAAGCTTCAATACTATACTAGATAAGCTGTCAACAGAATTTAAATAGGCGAAGTTTTGCATACAGCGAATTTTCAGAAAAGTTTTTATTCTTATCAAATCTCACCGAAACCGGCCCAGACGACATTCATAAATCAGCTAAATTCTTGCATCGTATAGATCCGACTTAGAAGATTTGGAGCAGAATGCATTTTCAACGGAAAATGTTTGCTTGTAGAAGAAGGTAATGGAGCAAACCTTGTGCCCAATTAAACCAAATATTTATATAACAAGAAGCCTTTCAGTGGATATTAATCCAGAGCCTCAATATTGCTCTCATAAAATAAATTTATATAAATGACTTCCTCGACAAATATAGACATGGCTCAGACGTGAAGGAGATCATCTCCACACTATAGAAGAGAGATTAAATATATTTACGTGTCCCAGGTCCCAACACCAATCAGAATTAGTCATCTTGCCAAATGTACTGCTATTGAAAATGATTTCACCGTAAAATTAGATTTTACGAAGAAATATTCAATTGAACAAATTTGAAACTTAAACGAAAAGCAAGTACGAAAACCTGTAATGAATCATTAATTATGACTGTAGAATGTAAAATAATGTAACGTGTTAAGTATTTGGATAATAATAAATAATATTATATATAATAATAAATTATATATATATATATAATAAAATTATTATTAATAATTATATTATATTATAAAATATATACTATAATATGAACTATATTAATATAATATAATATCAATAATAATATATAAATATACATAAAGTATATAATATATAATGTTAGGCCGGCGGCTAATTTTTTCTGTGGCCCATAGGGCGCTAGAGTAGTTAAATCGGGCCTTATATGATTAATAATATAAAATAATATTTATTATTATGGAAAATATATTTAAATATATTAAATAACATATATTATCACTATGATTATAGGTTTTCAATTGCTGTTGTTGTAAAATTATTATTCAATATCTTCTTCGCTATTAATCATTATCATGCTATTTCCGAATTTCAACATTATATATTCTGATTCCCATGAGGATAAATATTAGTATAGGTATACATAAATAAATATATAATATATATAATTATAAATAACTATAATAGTAAATATATAATATATTAATATATATATATAAATATTTAAATATAATAATACAATAAAAGTAATATAATATGATTATAAATATATATATATATATAGATACATATAATATAATATATATACCATGAGGCGACGGCCAGCATTCCAAAAAAACCTAGGGGGGTCAAGCTAATAAAAATTATTTTATAAAAACAATTATAATACCCATTCCCTATGTCAGCGGTGAGTATTTTATATTATAATATACTATATATTTTATATATAATATATTTATGTAAATATATAATATATATACTAATAATATTTATGATTATATATAGCCACTATCAAAAAATAATTGATATAGTATATATTATATATATATATATATATTATATATATATATGGGGTGAGTATATATATACTATACCCATATAAATTTGCTCATAGTATATAAGTTAGAACCTTATTATGTGGGTGCTTTCCATTCCTATTATAAATAATATATCATCATAAAACCTGACATTTGACGAGTCCATAGTTTTAGGCTATGGCCTTTCATTTGCAATTGAACAACCAGACCCCATACTACAATTCATAAATGATTTCGATTTCTGGACAAAAAAACACAAAGATATCAATATAAACACAGATATTCTTAAAGGGATAATTCTACAACATATTTATAGTATACTACAAAACAAAATAATGCACTTCCCATAAAATTCTACTCTGCCTCAAAAAAACTAAAAAAGAACAAAGATATAATTATAACAAGATCAGACAAAGGACAAAACATAGTAATTCTAAATACACAAGACTATGATGACAAGTGTAACGATCTACTGTCTGACAACAATACTTACACAAGCCTAAACAACAACCCGTTTAACAACCCCACATCCTCTTTCAACAAAAAACTAAAATCCATTTGCAAAGAACACCCCAACCTACACAACATCCTAAAAGCACAACTTTCCAATCAAGCCCAATTTTACGGTATACCGAAGACCCATAAATCTAATATCCCACTCCGTCCTATTATATCAAACACAAACTGCCCCACTTATAAACTTTCAGCTTGGCTCTATAAACAATTAACACCACTTATCAATAACATTGCAAAAACACACATCAAAAACTCCATTGACTTCATACAAAAAATACAACATTTAAATCCTTGCACACACAATTTCTATAGTTTTGATGTCACATCTCTCTTCACTTCCGTACCTGTACACACAACATTAACTATGCTAGAAAAATACATTTCTGATAACCACTTTCAACTATCACTCCCCTTCCCATCATATTAGATCTAATAAAATTATCACTAGAACATATTTTTTTTCAATTCCAAGACAATTTCTACCTACAAAAACAAGGACTCAGCATGGGTTCCCCCCCTGTCCCCTAAACTTAGCAATATATATATGGAATTTACAGAACATTATCACATCCTCCCTCCTCCGGATTTACAAAATGCAAACTGGCACCGCTATGTAGATGATATTTTTGTTTCTTTACCCCATAACATAGACCTTACAACATTCTACAACAAATAAACAATATACACCCCACTATGCAATACACTATAGAAAAACCTAATAACTCATCCATACCCTTCCTAGATACACTAATATCATGGCAAAACTCATTTCATTTAAATTTCTTTGTGTACCGTAAACCCACAGCCAACCCAACATATATACACTGGTTTTCATCACACTCCACAACCATAAAAACAGCCCCCCTTCACTTCTTTATACACCAGAGCCTTTAAAATATGCTGACCTATAAATTTAAAAAAAAAGAAACCAATGAAACAGTGACCAGAATTTTTCTAAAAATTACAATAAGGAATAATTCATATTAATAAATAAAGCTTGTGAAAAAGCAAAAAATTCACAGTGAAGTGGCGTACGAAAATGCGAAAGCAGCTTACGATAAATGCGAAATGGTACCAGCTTGAATTGAACGAAGTACACGATCAAACGAAGTGGAAAAAAAAACGATGAACGAAGTACACTG
>JABUQX010136169.1:22500-32278 GCA_015478945.1 Trachelipus rathkii | reverse complement strand
ATATATATATATATATATATATATATATATATATATATATATATATATATATATAAAGTTGACCTCGGGAGTAACCCTATTCAAGGAGGGGAACATTTCTAGGTAATTACGATCTAAGATCCGAACCAAGTATCAAACCCTCGTCCTATTACACACACACACACACACACACATATATATTATATATATATATATATATATATATATATATATATATATATATATATATATATATATATATATATATATATATATATATATATATATATATATAATATATATATATATATATATATATATATATTATATTATTATATATATATATATTAGTGTTATATATATATATATATATATATATATATCTATATATGTATGTTTGTATGTATGTATGTATGTATGTATGTATGTATGCATATATTCTTATGTATGATAAAGAAGAAGAAGAAGAAGATATATATATATATATATATATATATATATATATATATAACTATATATTAGATATATATATATATATATATATATATATATATATATAAAATCACCACCTTCTTTCCCCATTGAATGGGGGTAAGATGCGTAACATGCACCGGAAACAGAAAAGTAGTTGAAGAACATGAAGCAAGTGGAAAAGAAAACCCAGCCTTACCGCCCCCTTTATAGTCTTAAGTGAGAGCTCCTCGCAGTCAGAAAAATCCACCCTAGGGCTTCATGGGACTGCGACAGACCCTCACAATTGCATCTCGTCAATGTATGGTTCATCCCATGGCCCAGGTGGGTCACAACCATACCCCCTTACAAAACCCCCCGCCATTCACTCCTATTATGAACCATTCTTCTTGCTTCTGCCAAACTCACATTCCTCTCCTCCAGGCATTCATTTACTGACTCAGTCCAATTTTTCTTCGGTCTCCCAGCCGGTCCATTCCCAGCACACTCACCACTATACTTCCGCTTAACCAACCGACTATCATTCATTCTTTCCACATGGCCAAACCATCTCAATGTACTTTCATTTATTCTCTCATTCACTAATTTCTTCACACCACAAAACTCTCTAATACGTTCATTCCTCATTTTATCAATTCTTCTCACACCTAACACGCCCCTAAGATTGTCCATCTGAACACGTACTTTAAATCTATACCTCTTATTCCAGACTATAGTTTCACTACTTTACATTAACACAGATATATATTATATATATTTATATATATATATATATATATATATATATATATATATATATATATATATATATATATATATATATATATATATATATAGGTATATATATCAGCAAGAATAAGTTCATTACTCTTAAAGGAAAAAAACGAGTGATCGCTTTTAGCCAATCTCCTTTTTTTTATATATATATTATATTATTATTGTATTAACATAAAAGGACTTTATAAACAAGGGAACGACTTTCTTTATTTTCTTTGCGTCAATTTTTTGTTCTGCCTTTATAAAATTTATAAAGTAATTCCTTTAAACAATAATTCTCTTTTTTTCGTTACACAAATTGGTTCAAGACAATAAACAAGGACTTTATGCTTGTTACCATATATATATATATATATATATATATATATATATATATATATATATATATATATATATATATATTATATATTTTTTTTTTTTTTTTGTGTGTATATATATATATATAGGTTTCCTAGATATAGAGATATGAGTGTTATATATAGTATAGTATATATATAGTATATATATGCTATATTTATATATATATATTTGAATCATCCCTGCTTTTAGCATGTACTTATAATATAGGACCCTAAGAATCCAATCCATAACATCTTAGTATCCTGTCCACGCCTAAACAACCCGGCTAGGTGCTAACCCGTGCCCCCATGGGGGTCAAAAGTTGCCATGTTGTGGCTAATAGGCTTTTTCAAAGTTGTAATGCTGCCTCGGGTGGACGTGCGTGCGTTTTTAGATCTTGATTATATGTAAATGTCATGTCAAATGAAGTGCACACTGCACCGTGATTAGGAGTATATTAAGATAATTTCCTTTTACATAATATCACAGTGTTTTAATATATTTTTATGTCATTATTAAAATTAAATATGTCACGGATAGAATGTTTCTTATCGGTTCAATGAAAAATCAAATAAACGGGAGTAAACTCCCCTCTCGAGGAGATGTTTTACGTGTCCTATTTTAGAATTTGTTTACAGTAAATTTATATTTACATGATAGTGAATATCTTGTAATTGATGAATGTTTATTGTTCTAGACTAGAGAAAGGCACGTATACCAACGTAAGATGGTTCGGACTGCATCATCAAGAAATACAAAAAGTTATACGAACATCATCGTGGACTAGAAAAACACAAAAAAAGAAAAAGTGAATTATGTAGACAAAAAGAAGAAGAATTTGAAGATAGTCTAGAGGATTTGTTCGATATATGCCATGCAAATGCAATGGAAATTATCAAAATAGAGGAAGATGGAAAGTTTTTACATATTCAGCGACAAAAAGGACGTGTTGGTTGCATGATGGGTATAGATAAGATGGTAACAGCTGCAAAAGTACGGAAGGCTGAAGGAGTAGCAAAGGAATTATAAAGAAGAGAAAAGCAACTTTCGACCACTACAGATTCAGGTTAGTGAAGTTATGTAATTCAATTTTAAGTAATTAATTTTTTACCAATTTGCACTTACTGGAAACATGATGTTTCATACATATTATATTTCACAACGCTATTTTCTGTCATAATATCGAGTAATCGTAGTTTGAAATGTATATTTCAGAATGTAATTATCTGCTATCCTCATTATCTTCTTACTCAAGACTCTCAGATAGAAAGTACAGCAGAAACTATTCAATCATCTAGCAATCCAGGTACGTTAGATATCGACGAATGCGCTGAAATAGGAAGTAATGTGTCATTTCAGAGTACTCTCGTTTCATCCAAACGAGCTAGGAAAGAAATCTTGACAGCTAGACTCTCAGCAGCACTAGATTAATGTAAAGTTAGCGATAAAAATGCTGTTCAAATATTGACAGCTTGCGTTGAGGCACTAAATTTAAATCGGAGATAAGATGTAATCAACCGCACGTCCATTAAAAGGGGTAGAAAAAGTTTCCTATGCAAGCCACATTAAGCGTTAGATCTAAATTTAATGATTTGAAATTAAACTATGTAGTTATTCACTGGGATTCTAAAATGCCCTCTGATATTACCTGAAAAATGTCAGTTGATCGACTCCCAGTGATAGCAACAGCTTTCAACGTAGATAGCAACAGCTTTCAACGTAGAAAAACTTCTAGGAGTTCCAGAACTTTCATCAGGAACCGGTAAAGAGATTATCATCAGCTGTATATGATACACTACAAGAATGGTCCCTACTGGACACTGTTCAAGCTTTTGTTTTTTAATTAAACAACTGCCAGCAATACAATGAGGTTAAACGGCGTATGTTATCTTCTCGAACAAAAACAAAACCGCGATATGTTTTTTGCTTGACGATACCATATTTATGAAATTGTATTGCAGCCAGTTTTCAGTAAAGTACAATTTTCACCCACTAGACAGTGGTTTTCAAACGGGTGCGTCTCGAAATACCAGGGGTGAGAGACAAGCGTGAAGAAAAACCTTAAATTTTATTTTTTTAGTAATTTTTTGACACGCGTTTTAAAAATTTCAAAAAAAATTATATATATATATATATATATAGTATATATATATATATATATATATATATAAAGTTATATATATATATATATATATATATATATATATATATAGTATATAGTATATATATATATATATATATATATATATATATATATATATATATATATATATATATATATATATATAGTGAAAGCATAGGGGTGCATGTAATCTATTTTTATTCTTGGGGGTGCGCCACTAAAAAAAAGACTGGGAACCACTGCACTTGAGAGCCAGAGATCCCTTTATTCAAAAGATTTCAAAAAACTTAGAACAATATTAACAAGACACAATATTTGACATGGGAGGCAGATACGGAGGTAAGGACAATATTAAAAGATGATATAATTTGATCTTACAGTGGACCCAAAATAAAATTAAAGAGGATCAAGAGGGGGGGAGGAAGAACCTCATATGGAGCGTGTTTTCTTAAACATTCCCACGGATAACCATCACACCTACAAGAAATTGCTTCCGAGCTGGGTAGCACCTGTTAAGGGTGTTGTCAAGCTGGGGAGAGTGTTGCAGGAGCATCACCTAACTGAGTCGACTTCAGCTCAGCCCATCCCTTGTACATACAAAATTGAATGCAATCAGTGCCAATCAACCTATATAGGTGAAACAATCGACTTAAAAAGACTCATATACCAGCACAAATATGACCTCTCCATAGATAATCCAAGTTCAGCTTTGGTAAAACACAGGTCTTTATTTAATTATCTCATAGAAACCACTCGTCACAATATTTTGCAAATCAATTCCAATACATCAAATCGCAAATTCACTGAGAGCTTCTGCATCTTCAATTGCAAGGGCAGGACCATGAACAACACGGAGGGGGAAGTTAAATTTGACACCATCTTAAATATATATATATATATATATATATATATATATATATATATATATATATATATATATATATATATATATATATATATACAATATATATGTTATATATATATATATATATATATATATATATATATATATATATGCGATATGAAGAAAGAAAGATATATATATATATATATATATATATATATATATATATATATATTAATATATATATATATATATATATATATAAATATATTATTATATATAGAGATATATTCCATATTATTATTATTATTATTATTATACATATATTATATATTAGATATATATATTATTATTATTATTATTATATATATATATTATTATATTATTATTATTATTATTATTATTATATTATTATATCTGATATTATTATTATTATTATTATTATTATTATTATTATTATTATTATTATATTATATATATATTATATATATATATATTATTATTATTATTATTATTATATATTATTATATATATATATTATTGTATATATATATATATATATACATTTAGTAGTTAGTATTTCTTTATGTATATTGATATATTATTATTATATATTATATTATTATTATGTTATTATTATTATTATTATTATTACATATTATTATTATTATTATTATTATTATATTCTTATAATTATTACTCTTATCATATATTATTATTATTATTATTATATAGTATATATTATTATTATTAATATTATTATTATTATATTATTATATTATCATTATTATTATTAAATATAAATATATATATTATATTATTACATTATTATTAATCTTTATATTATTATTATTATTATTATATATATATATATATTACATATTATTATTATTATATTATTATTATATATATCCTTCTTGGTATTATCATAAAGTTATCCTTATACGTATTATAATACTATAAAGTATTACATCTTGGTATTATTATATACATATATATATATATATTATTACATATTATTTCTCATATTATTATTATATTATTATTATTATACGCGGTTATGGTTATTGCTGATATTATATACATATATATATATATATATATTCATACATATATATATATATTTTATATTATATATTATAAATACACATATATATTATATATATATATATTATTATACATATTGGTATTATAAAGTTATTGTTCTTGGTATGCTTATATAGTTACCCATCTTGGTATTATTACAAAATAATAAATCTATCATAAAAATACATTACACATGTATTATTACATATTATATATACATATTATTATTATATATTATATATTATTATTATATATATTATATATATTAGCATATATATATTATTATTATTATTATTAAATAACATTTATTATTGAAGAACATATATATATATTCTTTTTGATTTTCGCAAATTACAATACATAATATATATATATATATATATATATATATATATATATATATATATATATATATTTATATATATATATATATATATATATATATATATATATATATATATATATATATATATATATATATATATATATATATATATATATATATATATATATATTTTAGGTGCTACTATATACGTAGTTGAAATATTATTGATTTTTTACACACTTGAGAAAGTTTGTTGAACTATTGTTTGTTTTTGCACTCACTGTTGTTAGATCATATTTCGGAGATTTAAACTTTTATTGATTTGGAATTTTTATTGCATATAGTTAATTAAGAATTAAAAACTTATATTAAAATGGTACTATGATTAGTACTAGCTTTAAAACTCATTGAACGCATGTTTCAATAGCTTTCGTTGTGATTAACAACCTTTTCAATTGATGCGTTCTAAAGTAACTAAGATATGAATTCAGAATAATTTTGTACATTCGATGGATTTGTATGTTGAACGGCGCCATAGTCTGACACTTCCAGCAGTCGATAGTCTGGCAACCTTTGTTGCTATTTTTGTTTTTAATCTAAATTATTTAGTTTTGTAAATAGAGGATCCTCACAGGGAAAATATGTACTGATATATTTATATACACGACAGACATACATCAACAACATACGTTTGAATGATACATAGACAAAAATTTTTGTATACATATAAAAAAGACTATGCGCAGATGTACGTGCGCAGCCACACACTTAATCACATACATGTGACAGAAAACTAAAAATTATACATATGTAATCTAATCTGCAAAATCGACATTTACATGCATGCACATTCATACCCACGGGATTTCCTATATACATAGAGATGAACCGAAGTTTTAATTCATTTTAAGGAAATTTTTAAATATATTGGAACTTTTACATCTCCGACTCCGAAATGTTAGTAAGAGAGAAAGTTAGTTTTTGATTTTTTGGTGAAAGTTTCACAACATAAAACAACATTTACCTAAACACATAGTTCTTACTCCTTCTAATGCTATTTCACTCAAACAACACCTTCACCCTCCAAAACCAGCACCCAACCCTATCCAATGCATTTACTCAATACCTTGCCATGACTGCAATAGACTGTACATAGGCGAAACGAATGACTTTGACAGAAGACAAAAACAACACAAACAAGACTTAATCGATGACAATAGAAATTCCTCGCTCACATCCCACCGTGCTTCACTTAATCATAAAATACACATTAATAATATGACCCCCATACATCAAACCTCTAACCCAACCCTCCGAAAACTCATAGAATCTCTCTGCATTATTTCTACCAAAAATTTTAATACTATTCCCGGTGAAATTAAAATTGATTTTCTTTTGAACAGCTTAATAAATACCCACTCCCAACTCATCAAAAATATCAACCAAAAAATCAAAAACTAACTTTCTCTCTTACTAACTTTTCGGGGTCGGAGATGTAAGCGTTCCAATATATTTCCTTACAATGAATTAAAACTTCAGTTCATCTCTATGTATATAGGAAATCCCGTGGGTATGAATGTGCATGCATGTAAATGTCGATTTTGCAGATTAGATTACATATGTATAATTTTTAGTTTTCTGTCACATGTATGTGATTAAGTGTGTGGCTGCGCACGTACATCTGCGCATAGTCTTTTTTTATATGTATACAAAAATTTTTGTCTATGTATCATTCAAACGTATGTTGTTGATGTATGTCTGTCGTGTATATAAATATATCAGTACATATTTTCCCTGTGAGGATCCTCTAATTACAAAACTAAATAATTTAGATTAAAAACAAAAATAGCAACAAAGGTTGCCAGACTATCGACTGCTGGAAGTGTGAGACTATGGCGCCGTTCAACATACAAATCCATTGAATGTACAAAATTATTCTGAATTCATATATTAGTTTCTTTGAACGCATCAATTGAAAAAGGTTGTTAATCACAACGAAAGCTATTGAACATGCGTTCAATGAGTTTTAAAACTAGTACTAATCATAGTACCATTTTAATATAAGTTTTTAATTCTTAATTAACTATATGCAATAAAAATTCCAAATCAATAAAAGTTTAAATCTCCGAAATATGATCTAACAACAGTGAGTGCAAAAACAAACAATAGTTCAACAAACTTTCTCAAGAGTGTAAAAAATTAAATATATATATATATATATATATATATATATATATATATATATATATATATATATATATATATATATATATATAGCATATATATATATATATATATACATATATGTATATATATATATATATATATATATATATATATATATATATATTATATTATTATTATTATTATTATTATTATTATTATATTATTATTATTATTATTATTATTATTATTATGCATATATTATTATTATATTATGGTGAAAGAAGAGCATATATTGCTATTATTATTATTATTATTATATATATATATATATTATTACATTATATTATTATTATTGTTACGTATATTATATTATTATTATTATTATATTACATATTATTAATATTGTTATTATTACATATATTATTATACATATTATTATTATTACATATTATTAATTGCTATTATTTATATTATTATTATATATATATTATATATATTACATATATTATACATATATTATATATTATACATATATATATATATTATATTATTATTATATTACATACATATACATTATTTTTACATACATACATTACATTATTACATACATATATATGGTATACGTATTATTACATATTATTATATTATATATTACATATTATATATTATTATATATATATATATTATTATTATGTATATATTATTATTATATTATTATTATTATTGTATTATTAGCATATATATATATATTATTATTATTATTATATTATTATATATATATATACATATATTATTATTATATTATACATACATATATTATTATTATATATTATTGTATATATGTATATATTATTATATATATTATTACATATATATTATTATTATTATATTATTATTATATATATATATATTATTATTATACATAGCGCCGTATCCCCAAAATCTGGGAGGTGGCGTCAGCTGCAGTCCACTTGCTGTGAATCTGCTTTCATACATATATATTACAGCATATACAATGTTACAGACATACATATATTACATACATATTATGCTGTATTATTATTATTATTGTATTATTATTATTATTATGATATATTATTATATTATATATATTATTATATTATTATTATGTACATATTATTATTATACGTACGTATTATTATTATTACGTATATTATTATTATTATTATTATGCATATTATTATATATTATATGTATTATATTATTATTATTATTATTATTATTATTATTATTATTATTATATTATTATTATTATTATTATATATATATATTATATTATATATTAATATATTATACATATATTATTATTATTATGTGGAAAGATATATATATACATATATTATTATTATATATTATATATTATTGAAGTGTTATTATTATTATATATTATATGTTATTATTATTATCATTGTCATTACAGGTACATATTATTATTATTATATATATATATGTGATTATTTATATTATTACATATTATTATTATTATTATTACATATTATTATTACATATTATTATTATTATTATTATTATTATATTATTACATATACATATTATTATTATTATTATTACGTATTATATGTATATTATATTATTATTATTATTATATATTGTTATTATTATTATTATTATTATTATTGTTATATATATA
>JABUQX010136169.1:0-7500 GCA_015478945.1 Trachelipus rathkii | reverse complement strand
AGGCCTGAATACCTTCATAAAAAAAGTTCTGAGGATTAAGTGAGTTAAGTCGACACATGTAGGTACCTGACGCGAACTGTTGTAGGAACTGTCTAAATGAGGGCATTAGGTATCTGCCCCTAACTTAAGTCCCTGTATGTTACTGTCCTAACCTCACACCACACACACCACACACACCACACACACACACACACCCGCTAGGCTACTTATACACACACACACACACACACACAACACACACCCACACACACACACACACTAATGTACACTTATACCCACACAACACCACACATAGACACTTACACCAGCATAGACACTTACACTCACCCATAGACACTACACTCACCCATAGACACTTACAACCTACACTCACCCATGATACACCTACACCACACACCACCACAGCACATACACACACCACCACTCAATAATTTTGATGGCCTCAACTTTGATGCCTTCAGCTTTGATGCCTCAACTTTGACGCCTCAGCTTTGAGCCTCAACTTTGATGCCTCAGCTTTGATGACTCATCTTTAATGCCTCAGCTTTGATGACTCATCTTTGTTACTGGAAAAAAGAAGGAGGAAGAGGATAAGAAGAAGAAGAAAAGGAGAAGAAGAAGGAGGAGAAGAAGAAGAAGTAAGAAGAGAAGAAGAGAAGAAAGAAGAGAAGAAGAAGAAGAAGAAGAAGAAGAAGAAGAAAAGATGAAGAAGAAGAAGAGAAGAAGTCTCATATGACTGAGCAAATGAGCCGGAGCCGGAGCCAGTTTCCGGAAAATGGGGATTGACTTTTATAGGCCTTGGTGTGTTTGAGGTAACGCAATCAGACTCAAATTCAGAAAAATTTTATTTTGAGAATATAATTTACACCGCAGTGTAGAGTGCCTAAAAAAAATTTATAAAAAAAAAGAAATTACAAAACAGGAAAAACATAAAAATGGTTTACATAAGAAAGTTATACAAATCTGTAAAACAAACAAAAAAAGATTTACAAAATCTAGCATATTCTACAAATATGTGCTTATCACTATAAGAATAGTGTGTTTATATATGTTTTCATTGATGTAGAATATGAATAACATAGTTTCAATGCACTCAAAGGTGTCTAGGGACACCAATTGAGATGAGGCCGAACCCCAAAATGTGGTTTTTACCCTTTTAAATGAAATTTAAAAGGATATAAGTTAATAATACATAGACTTACGCTCTATCAACATCCCTATGTTGCATAAATATATGTAACAACCGCCCTATGCTGCATAAATATATGTAGCAACATCCCTATGTTGTTACAAAATTATGAAACTTAGATACAGAGAACTTAAAGTGGTACTACTCTTTAGTCATTACACAATGGTATCATATGTTGCACAAATGAAGATATCAATCAAAACTGACTCGACTTTTTAATGTATGCCGTATATCAAATCCATATATAAAGAGTGCTGTGTGTTGTGTGTGTAGGTTATGCATGTATGTTTGAGTGATGTAGTTAGAGGGCGTATACACATAGTCTTACATTTTTTATTTCAAACTGAGGCATTTATTTATAGAAAAGCGGGTTCATTACCAAATTAGATTAAAGTTAAAGTAAAGTTAGAGGTTAAAGTAAAGTGGAGATTTAAAGTTAAAGTTAAGTTAAATTTAATATTCGAAGGATAAAATTTATATTTTTCATGTATTAAATACAAATGTTTTTTAAAAAACACGTTGTCTTTTGATGAAAAACATTTTTTGTGTTTTTTCGAAAACATTTCTTTTAATTAATTAACGATGACGATTAATTGAAAAAACTATTTTAAAAAAAACATCTTGTTTCTAGAAAAAAGTTGATAAAATGTTCTACAAAAACTTGGTTTAGGACCATAAAGCCAATAAAGCAGTAAGTGCAAACACTGCAAACAACTCCAGGGGGGCCCCACCACACCACCCACCCATCTTGTTTTTCTGCTTACTCCATTTACCATTACTTACTATAATAAAATATATGTCACTACCTATTTTTCTGTTCAATCATATACATTTGTATTTCACATTACCCTTTTTCTAAAACTTTTTTAAAAAAAAAACTAAGAAAAAAATAAATATTTTAATTTGTAACACTTAAGAGACATGGCGGTAGAATTTTAATAATATATAATATATATATATATATATATAATATAATATAATATATATATAATTATATAATTATAATATATAAATATAATTATATATATTATATATATATAATATTATATATATAATATATATATAAACAGCTAACATAACAAATTTCCATACTAACAGCGAGTAATGTTGCCAACATGCGAACATCAGCGTACAGATTGACAATTATTGTCCATGAATGTCTTTTAACATGATCTACATTAACATATAAATACCTTCAGACCAAGATTTTACGTATTCTAAGCGAACGAATGTAATAAACTAAGAATAAATCGCACCCCACACACACACACACACACACACAACCACACACACACACACACACACACACACACACACCACACACACACATATATTGCTAACCTAACAAAGTTTTCACATTAATAAAGCTAACAGAACATAACCTGAACTAAGAAATAATGTACAACGACAAAGCACAACATGCTACAGCAGGCAATAATTAGCCTATCATTAAGAGTATGTTCTTGAAGCTTAACAGCGCAGTAAGAGTAACCAAATAGCATACAAAAACGTAACTATTCACACTTTTCATACGTGTCTTTAACATATCAATGTTATATTTACATTAACATAGTAATATTTAACAAAGATTTAACGAATCCTAACCTAACTACTGTAATGACTAAGAAATAAATGCCAACAGATACACACACACACACCACAACACACAGCACCACACACACAGCAACCAAAAGTTAAGTGTAATAATGTGCATTAAAAAGGACACATAGCAACACCTGAACTAAGAATATAACTCTACAACAACAAAATTAACATACCTTAAACACGAATAAACTGTTTACATTAACAAAGTTCCAATAACAACGAGTAAAGAAGCTAACATTACATTACAAAACGTAACCTAATTCACACTTCTTTCAAGATATATGTGACAGATCAATGCTAATTTACATTAACATGGTAATATTTAGGTAAAATTTATCATAACCTGGTCTAATTATCATACTGACTAACGAAAATACGCTCACTTACCAAAGTTTTTCGCATTAACATAGAATATTTAACAAAAAATCATGTTTAAGACAGAGCAACAACCTTCTACCACGGTTCAAATCTAAAACGAATTGACGATAAAATAAAGTCTGCGAGAGAAAAGAGTAACGCAAAGATTTACGTGAACAAACACAATCTAAGAGATAAGGGATATTTCAACCAATCACGGAAAGGTGGATATTTCAGCCAATCACAGAGTAGGGGCAAATATAGATAACGGATATGTCCAACATGGAAATAGCATCCAAAGTCTTACACTATAGTATATATATATATATATATATAATATATATATTTATATATATATATATAATATATAGATTATATATTAATATAGTATATATATATATATATAATATATAAATATATATATATGATATATATATGATATATATATATATATACGCCCCCCTATGTAAAATAAAAGAAATCCAAAATAGCATACATAATAAAATAATATAAAAGCATACACTTCACCGAGAGAACCCCGGGTTTCACCCCTTGCTAGTATGAATGAATCCCCCATGGGTATTCACCCCGAGGGGCCTGTAAGAGGCAGTACCCTCCGAAGGAGCGGGTAAGACCGCAGCCTGCTTACAGGGGAACCCCTTCGGGTGAAACCCCCATGGGGATTCTTCATCTAGCAAGGGGTGAAACCCCGGGGTATCTCTCGGTGGAAGATGTATTCTTTTATATATTTTATTATGTATGCTCATATTTGGATTTCTTTTACTTTACATTAGGGGCGTATCCTATATGTATATGTTACCATATATATATATAATGATATATAATATATATATAAATATAATATATATTATATGTAATATATATAATATATATATATAATATATATGATATATATATTATATAGTGTAAGACTTTGGATGCTATTTCCATGTTGGACATATCTGTTATCTATAGTAGTTAGTGTTAGATACGTTAAATCTTGTTGAATATTACTATGTTAATGTAAAATTAACAGTTATGTTAAAGATATGTTTGAAAAAGTGGTGAATAGGTTGCGTTTTGTATGCTATTTTGCGTTACTTTACTGCTGTTAGTATGGAAATTTGTTAATGTTAACACTTTATTCTTGCTTAAGTTATGTTAGTTTGTCGTTGTACGATTATATTCTTTAGGTTCAGGTGATGCTATGTTAGTTTATTAATGTGAAAACTTTTGTTTTCCAAATATTCTGTGTGTGTGTGTGTGTTGGAGTGTGTGTGGTGTGTGTGTGTGTGTGGGTGCGATTGTATTCGTAGTTTATTACATTCGTAGGTTAAGTGAACGATAAATCTTTGTTAATATTACTATGTTAATGTAAAAGACTTTGTTACGTTAAAGACATTCATGAAAAAAATGTGAATATGTTACGTTGTATGCTCTGTTAGTACTTTACTGGCTGTTAATATGGAAATCTTGTAATGTTAGCTTGGTTTATATATATATGATATATATATAATATATATATATATATAATAATTATATATTATATATAATATATATATATATATATAGTATAATATAATTATAATAATATATATATATATATAGATATTAGGTCTACCGCCATGTCTCTTAAGTGTTACAAATTAAAACATATTTATTTAAGTCTTAAGTTTTTTAAAAAAGTTTTAGAAAATGGGTAATGTGAAATACAAATGTATATGATTGAACAGAAAAATAGGTAGTGACATATATTTTTATTAATAGTAAGTATGGTAAAGCAGTAAAGCAGTAAAACATTGAGTGGGGCGTTGGGGGTGGGGTGGGGCCCCCCTGGGGCTGTTTGTTGTAGTGTTTTACTGCTTTATTGCTTTATGGTCCCTAAAATCATGTTTTTTTTTCGTGGAAAATTTAACAACTTTTTTATACCATGAATATCTTTTTTAATAGGGTTTTTTAAAAGACAAAACCCTAATGTGTTTCATTTCAAAACGCAGAAAAGGATGGGTTAAAACCAAATGATTTTCATCAAAAGAATGTTTTCAAAAAGAACATTGTATTTAAACATGAAAAATATAAATCTTATCCTTCGACATGAAAATTTAACTTTAGTCTGTTCTATCTCCAACTTTATTTTTAACTCTAACTTTAACTTTAACTTTAACTCTTAACTTTGGTAATGAAACAGCTTTTCTATAAATAAAATGCCTCAGTATGAAATAAAAATGTAAAAACTATGTGTATACGAGCCTCTAACTAAAACATACACATACACACAACACATGCATACACATACACACACACACACACAACACACAACACCTTTATATATGGATTTGATATAGCATACATTAAACAAGTCGAGTTCAAGTTTTGACTTGAATATCTCAGTTGTGCAACATATGAATACCATTGTGTATGACTAAGAGAGTACCACTTAAGTTCTCTGTGTTAAGTTTCATATATTTGTACAACATAGGACTGTTGCTACATATATTTATGCAACATGGGGCTGTTGATACATATATTTATGCAACATAGGGATGTTGATAGAGCGTAAGTCTATGTATTATTAACTTATATCCTTTTAAAATTTCATTTAAAAGGGTAAAAAACCACATTTTGGGGTTCGGCCCCAGTCTCAATTGGTGTCCCTAGACACCTTTGAGTGTATTGAACTATTATTCATATTCTACATCAACTGAAAAACATATATAAAAACGCCTAATATTAAGTTGATAAGCACATAGTTTACTAACTCGCACCGCATCGCCCTGCACCGGTGCCGATACCGATAGCTCCAATGACTCATTTGTTTCTTCCTTCATCTATTTTCCTTCCTTCATCTTTTCTCTGTCCTGTACTCTGGAATTTTCGTTTTTTTCAGCTGAGGATCACTCAAAGGTGGGTCTCGAACTCATTTGGGTTACGAAAACCCAAAAAATCGGAATCTATTCTTAAACATATATAAACACATCTCAATTGACTCAATATGCACTGGAGCAGAATGTCCAGTCGCCCATCACAGATCTCCGGCTCACGGCTCCGGCTCGTTGCTCATATGCCCGTCATAATGAGACTTCTTCTTCTTCTCTTCTTCCTTCTTCTTCTTCTTTCTCTTCTTCTTCTTCTCTTCTCTTCTTCTTCTTCTTCTTCTTCGTACCTTCTTCTTCTTCTTCTTCCTTCTTCTTCTTCTCTTACTCTTCTTCTCTTTTCTTCTTCTTCTCTTACTCCACCTCCCTCACTTCTTTGTTCCAGTAACAACGATGAGTCATCAAAGCTGAGGCATAAAGATGAGTCATCAAAGCTGAGGCATCAAAGTTGAGGCATCAAAGTGGAGGCATCAAAGTTGAGGGCAAAGCGAGGCCAAGTGAGCATCAAAATATTGAGTGGGTGTGTGTGTGTGTATGTGTGTTGTGTGGGTGTGTGTGTGAGGTGTAGGTGTATATGGGTGAGTTGTAGGTGTTTAAAGTTGTCTAATGGCTGTGAGTGGTCCTATGGCTGGTTGAATGTGTCTTCAGGGTGTGGTGTGTGGTATGTTGGGAGAGCATAGTAGGTGGTGTGGTGGTTGAGTGTTTAGATATAGGTATTATGGCCATTAGCTGAGATATATATATATATATATATATATATATGTGGTGTATACTGATCAGAGCTGGGCGTTGCTGCGCACCGAGTTGCGCCTGGGTGATTGGCGCCTAGGGGTTGTATGGTAGGCGCTTGGAGACGTATCATATTAGGCACAGTAAACGGACGCATTTCAGGACGCGGACTACAAATTTTTTTTTAAAAAGGTTGAGACGGTAACGGCGAGAAGGCGCACACAGACAACTCTCTTCCGCGAGTGCCTCTTTAGCCGCGTCTCATGTTAGGACAGCCCACAACTGAAACAGGAACAGACTTAGCGCATTTTTTTTCGTCTACCCTTAAAAGTTATGAACTTAGAAGCTTGGGCAAACTTCTATCATTGTAAACTAAACCCTATGGTGCTACAAAGACTTCTTAAATCATCATGCACTTGTATAATATCCCTCATACGCAACTGTTATGATAAGGTCCAAGTTCAGGCCTTATTTGATATACTAGTCATCAATAGGCCGAATTATCATAAGCTCAAATAGGTACGAAATATCAAGTACATAATAAACATCGATAATAAGAGGGTATACTAAGCTCGAACGCTATAAAGATAGTAGGTGAGGTATTATCGTATAGTAAGGAATGAGTGAATCACATTTCCTAACAACTTCTATACTAACACCAATTCGAATCCTCATTACCTCCAAAATATTAGTGGTAGACAACGTAAGTATTTTATGATCTATGACGTAGTGTAACATGTTTCATTT
>JABUQX010136168.1:10000-18062 GCA_015478945.1 Trachelipus rathkii | reverse complement strand
CCCAGGTCACGTCTGTTTAACTTGAAATATATTGGGTCCTCTTTCTCGTTTAAGACCCACTACAAAGGATTCTCAAAGTTCCATATATTGTACATTACCTTAACTCTCTGGGAAGCCATCCCTCTATTTTCCACTCCTGATGAAATGAGAGACGCATTCATTCCAAAGGGACTACTTATTTTCTTTATAGAACAGAAAAATACTTAGACATTTTTGTCATTCTAACGAAATATCAGCTATTTAAAATAAGAACTTCGCTTTACAGATTTGACCCCCACGTCGTGAACATTGCTGCCTAACACGCCCAAGATCTTGGACGTATATATTAGAACCTATCTATATAACACATTCTCAAGAGGTGATATAATACAGGGTTACAATCGGCTACAGTTTTTCTGTACGTTTATTCCCCAAAACAGAAACGTTGCTTTAACTGCCAAGCGGTTTAGTCATTCCCCGAAAAGATAACTTGTAGGGGACCGTATTTATCGTCATGACATTATGGCCGTCTGCAGGAGGTAATTTTCTATTTCCCTGTAAAAACCACTACACTGACGCCAAAAACTTGGAGGATTCCCACAGTTGTTTCTCTTCCCTAAAATTGGGCGTCTTACCTATTTTAGCAGGAGGTTTTGGAGTTCTGCGCCATACAAAAATTGTGTAGGTGATGAAATGGTATATAGAAGGCCATAAATAAGAAACAGAAAAACACAGTTACAAGGTACCCAGGGCAATCTTCTGCGCATACTAAATTTGTCAGCATCTCTTCCTTTTGCATGTTAAAACCCACCACAGAACTCTTCCCCCCCCCCCCAATCTCAGCGAGACGGGCAGTTACTGTAACTATCTGATATCAAAGTTTTGTGAAAAATTTTATCTAAGCCGTTCTGTGTGCCCAATGTCACATAAATGTTTATCCGAAATGCCAAAATTTTCTCGTAACAAAAATCACTATAATATTTTGTACAAAAATTTTTAGCACTTCCAGCAAAGATCGTGAGTGGTGAGTTGATACGCTAGCCAATTGGAAACCAGCAGTGGGGATGTGAGGTCATCCACACAAAGATCGTGTGAGCGAGGAGATTGCGAGGAGCGATTTCTGCCATGATGACCACTCTATGAGTTTCACTGACTTTATACCATCGCTTTTATGCTTTTTTAAGACAATCGAGGGTTTAAATTCCGGTAATTAATTACCAGTCAACAAACCTTCACACGTAAACATAATGCCTTTTGATTTCTGTCTCTCATAGATACCACAGCCGAATACTAATCCTGTCTTTCCACCATTACTCACAATATTCTCTACTTGAAGTTATAGTCATGAATAAACTAGATGCTCGTCTAAACAGAAAGTTACATAGTCTTTAAGCCACTGCAATAGCTAAAGATTAGTCGCCAAAATATAAAATCATTCGCAATTTTCAAATATGCTTAAACACGCTGACCCCAGGTGTAAAAAATGCAACTCGGAACAGGTGATATCACTCTCACGATAACAGGTCTTGTTCCTGACGACAAAGATCATAATTGGACTATCATAAAGAGTTTAACGTGCGGAGCAACCACAAGCTGTCAAAACAACACACCTACCAACCCTTGATAGCTTGCAAGGTGTATAATATTCCAGCTCTTCCAGATATCCTCCTATTTATTTGTTAAAAACATGATTTGCTATAAAATTACCATACAATTTATATATACAAACCCTTACCCGTAAATGATTATTCTAATGCCTAGCGGATGTAAATGACCGATCATATGTAATTTTCCCAAATGAAGATGTGGCTCTCTCATGTGACGGACCCTCCAATTCGTCTTTAGAATGTTTCCTGCGGCACTATTGTCCGATTGAAAAAAGAGTGATGTGACATGGTGAAATAGAACCGTTATTCAACGCCAACAGCTTTTTAAGCATGCTATCTGGCACTCCTACATTGACAGCTAGTAGAATTGGGAACCCAGGTATTGGTACTCCCAATCTTAACTCAAATGTCGCTCAGTCCCTCTTTTAAAATCACCCACCTGATGGCTGATTGTTCATTCTATGTGTAGACAGAAAGATCCCTCCATGCATTATGACGTTAATTTTTGCTTTGACAACAGCCCTACTACTATTCCCTTATTGGATCCCAAATATAGCACCCCAACTCCCTCACAAAAAGATGACACTGTTCTCGGTGTGAAGTTGTGTTATATGGTGAGTACCTTTCTCTCCGCATCTCTCGCTCTCCAATGTAAGCAATACACACATCCTTTTATTCCTCTCTCTTGGAATTTCTGAATCTTTGCCGGTTGCAGATGCTGCTGATATTGCTTACCCAGTGTCTATAGAACAAGTTAATTTTGTCAGCTGATTAATTGTTCCGATTCTGCAGAAAAAGACCAAACTAAACTTATCCACATAACAACCATGGACTGGTTGAGCTCAACTTTCTCAGCTTTTATGGCGAAGCCCTTTCTCTCAAGTATCAGATTTAAATCCTGCCCTCTCCCCCACCCTAAAAAAAAAAAAAAAAAATAGGATACTTATTCAAACCCGATAATGCCTGTTAGTCGGTTAATGATTTTCATTACCTTTACCGCCAGGATTTGATCAGTGTGTTTGGAATGCCTACTCGTCGCGAACCCACACCTGTTCTTTTACTCTTCCGCACTCTGATATATTTATTACTAAAACTATCATTCAAATAATTTTTACCCATAGCCATATTAAGATAAGTCTTCTCAAAATGTAACCTCCTGCTTCTTCTGCTACCATGTCTTGATCCAGCCTCCACTCATTCTCAGTGTCTTTCCGATCTTAGTAGATTACTATATCTGCATACAGTACTTGTCCCTTGTACAGCGTTCTTATTGTGCCATTTATCTAAATTTTTTTCTAGTCTGAATAAATGTCAAGCTTGGTATCAAACCTTTTAATATTCTATAATTTGTCATTCTCATATTTTAGATTCGCTTAGACAAACATGAAAAATTAACTTGAGTGCTCTGACCACAAAGCTTTTATGGCTCAACTTTTGTTTTCTGCTCTTAACTCAGATTTTAATATTAATTTTCTCTGTAATAAATTTTGTCTTCAACTTCATTTTTTTTTACGTTCCGATCTTTTCCGATGTTTAAAGTTAAGGAATATTTGTAATGTTATATTTTGTCACATGTGTTTAGGAGCTGTGCGCGTTTTTTTTGATGGTAGTGATTTTAATCAGGCATGATCTCTCTCTCGTACTGTTCTTCCTCTTTGTTCGTAATTAGTTGGAAGAAAAGTACACAGTTACCCTTATCTTGTTCTGGTAGTCCTTCCTATTGGTGATATTACTGAATTGCTTTTAGAGCAATCCCTATGTGAATAGAATACGCTGAGATTACCTTCTCTATTTCCCATAATACTTCCCTTAACTTTTAAACCATTTTTCTATTATACTTTTGAGGTTACTAGGCGGTGCGGGTACATGAAAAGTTACAAATATTATGCTGTAAACAAGTGTATTTTCGAAGTTACTCTTAAAATTCATTCATGCCACACTCGGACATATTAAAATCAAATTGTAACATAGTAGAAAAGGTAGAACACGAACAAGAGAAACCAGAACAAATTGAAATAATAATTTACAATGAAAAATAAAGTATATGAACCTGGGAAATGAGGACCAAGAATCGCGAGAAAGTAGGCAAAGTAGTGAAGATGAAATAAACTATACAGATGATGAAGTGGAAACAAATCCAGATGAGGAACAGATAAATGATGAAAGAGAAAATGAAAGAATTGGTGAAATTCAAAATCCAACGCAAGAAGAACCAAATAACAATGACGAAAGTGAAGAAGAATTGTTTGTTATAGTCAAAATATCACATTACAGAGAGGAAGATATTCATCCATGAATAGAAAAAAAAAAAAAAAGATTAAGAATAAACAAGATTAGTAATAACTGGCTACTAAATAAATATACAAGAATTGCTGACAAAATGCTGCCCCGGATTATACCACCAAATTGTGATATTACTGAAATAAACCGGCTATATTATGCTCCTGCTAGAGCGATAGCTGACACATTAGGAGTTAAAACCAAGGAAACTATAAGAACAAATAAGAACTAAGCAAAGGAAAATAAAACCACCCTGGAAAATTAGACCTTGTTGAGGAACAACAAACAACTGAAAAGAGAGAAATATCAATATTGTCTGCATTCCAAAATGGAGAATTTACTGCCTACCATCACAAGAAGAAAAGTACAGAACTTACTATAACAGAGTTAGAGGTGGATAAATGGGGATTAGCCCACTTCTTTACTGTTTCCATGCAAGTATGGTGCAAATGATGATAAAGCGAATTTATTAAACTGTTAATACGTAGGATAAGTTTGTTACGATGCAATAAGTTTAAAAAAAAAGCACATATCGCAACAATGAGTAAATATTCTGTTGATCCATACGGGCAGAATATTAATATTTTTTAGAGAGAACCTTCGGCAAACTCTATAGAGAATTAGGGAAAGGACAGGCTGGACAGTGGAAAACCACTACCTAAAGAGAAAGAAAGAGATTGAATGATTTTGGAAGGGAGATTTATGAAATGAGTTATAACCTGATAGTAACTAAATGAGGTCTTGAATTGAGGGAGAACAAGAGACAATGCGTAGAGTAAATACCCCCAAATAACCGGCGATATTGTAATATCCAGATTGAAGGTGGGAAGAAATTTACAGAAAAATGTATTTGATGTTAAATAAAGAAGTTATACTATTAAAAGGAGTGCCAGTTTGAAAGTCTCACAGAGAGATCATAGATCAAAGTACATAAATGTTATTTGTTTAAAATAGCAACAGAATTTAAATAAGGTATGCATAATACTAACTATCATAAACTCAAGTAATTATGTTAAACAATCAGCTAATAGAAAAGACAAAAAGAAATCCCACGAATGGTGGTAGCCACTAGTGGAAATTTACAACCATTAATACCAAAAATTGAGGGGGAAATGGAATTGCCCCTAGGCAAAATACCGCCCAATTCACATGCTTACCAACACATATATAAATACTAACTCTGGAGTCATTGGCGAAGAAAAGGGTAAAGATTCAACACACCTAGAAACAAACAACATTATTAAAGAAGAACAGAAAAAACAAAAAGGTTGCAGTAAAGGAAGTTATGTAGCAAATGGATTAGTTATTAATAAACAAGATGATAATGGAAAATAGTAGAAGAGGGGCAGAAAACATCTCAGTATGGTATGTGAATCGATTAAACGCAAGAGCAATTCATGATAGCCGTCCCTATAAATTGCAATTAAGGAAGTATTGAGAGATTAAAAATTAGGGGTTAATAAACTGGTTGTAAAACTCATAGATGAATCAATGAGGAAATAAGACAGATCTGCATAAACTACCGAATGACGAAGAAGTCAAATAAAAATGAGAGGGAATAACAAAGGGTATCTTTTCATAGCCAGGGGGACTGTGATTTCCCCCGTTAGTTTATTTGTGCAAGATAGGCAGTTTTTCTCCTCTCTTCGCCATGAAAAATCAAACACAACTCAAGAGTAAAAGGAAGCCTATGAGGATAACCGGAAGGATGAACGAAAGATTTAAGAAAATATCAAATCTAAAATATATTTTATTATGCCATAAAGACTTATATGCTCAGTAATAAAAAGGAATCGGAAAAAAGGAATCGCCTACTGATTTTTATAACGATTTGACGTATTTAATATGTTACATGTATCAATATACAGAACAATGTATGCCAGAGTCTGAAGCTACAAGGATTATAAGATTGGACATAGTTAATTTTAAGGGTAAATGAGAAATAGGGAACTAGAACAAGGTAATACTTACAAATACCTAAGAATAAAAGAATCTGACGAAATAGAATCAAAAAGAGATGAAAGAAAAAATAACAAATGAATATATATATAAAGAATGAAAAGTATTTTAGAATCCGAGTTGAAATCAAGAAATAAAATAATAGACTTAAGAACACTGTTATTTTCAGATTGGTTTCAATATGAAATCAATGGTATCGACGTAAAAACCAGAAAAATGCTACATGCCCATAAAATCATCTACAAAAATCGATGCAAAAAAACGAACAATGAACCAATAAATAAAAGATATATAGGGATACAATGGATAAACCAAGACGGAAACAAAAATTAAGATGTAGCCTCGAACAATGCGTTCCTTTGTTGTCGTCTGAAACTTTCTGGTATATCTATATAATTTTCTCTTCGATTTTTGCTAGATGATTTTGCTATTAACTAGAAAAATATTTCGTTAGATCCGTCTTGATAAGCTGATTTTAAAAAAACAATTTTTGGAAGCTGAAAATGCAGGCTTGCGTCGTTTAAAGCAAATCCTAAAATGAAATCTTCCAGAACCAAATAAATATCCGAAAATCCTCTTGTGGTTTTATTTCGTTGTTCAAAAAAAATATTAGTTAAACTCTTAAAGATAGTAATTTAAATAGTTAATTCTGTCAATTTAGGATCATTTGATGTATTAATTTAAAATAGATTTCTAATGGTATTATATTTAGATAATTTAATTAAATTCCCCCAAAAAAACTAATTAAACGAATCAAACAAAAAAAAAAGAAAAAGAAGGAGTAAAAATTAAATAAAAATAGAGAGTGGACAAAAGAAAGAGAGACGAAGAAAAAAAATGGTTGGTTACACTCTTCCAGCTGTTTTGGTATGACAAATTAACATCATTAAACTTTAATGATAGGATTAAAAAAATTTTTTCTGAGGATGTTCGATATTAGTAATCAAAATAATTAGCGAAAATAAGAAGAGGGAAAAAAACGAGAGGGAAGCAAAAACAGTCCAGAATATAATATGTTGTAATGTCAGCCATTAAAAAAAATATTTTCTTAAGTAAAATTTTATATTTATTTTTTTGTGATAGTTTAAATTCATTGTACATATCAACTTAAAATAGCTTTTCTAATGATATTTGGGTTAAAACAATTTATAAAAAGTGAAACTAAAATATGCCGAAAAGCGAAAGAATCGAAGAGGATAAATGAAAAGAAACAGTGCAATAAAAAAAATAGTGAAATGACTGTTAATATATTGTGTTTATTGTGAGATTGTTTCAGCATGATTTTTCGGAGTCTTTAGAACGTGGAGAAAAATGTTATTCTCGAATTTCGGGCTCATATATATATATATATATATATATATATATATATATATATATATATATATATATATATATATATATACTATATATATATTATATATATATATATATATATATATATATATATATAAGTTTCGATGAGCGTCGCCTGCGTGTGGCGAAACTGCCGGCCAAGCTCCCGGAGAAGAACTCTTCAAGACGAAGTCACTTCTTCCCCGGGGGGGAAGCTACAAGAACGCTCAACATCCCCCCCTCCACCAGGAGGGACATTGTCGACAGGATCCGGACGGGCGCCGGGTCAAAAGGTCGGAGATATCTTTGTTTTTCTAACACCTTTATCTTACTTCTTTAACAACATCTCCAATCTATCTTTTCTGGCTGTTTCTTCTTTCTTGGTGATGAGACTACTTCTTCTTCGGTCGGGTGACGTCGAGAAAAACCCAGGTCCCCATAGATTTTATTGCCCCATATGCCAACTAATAGTAGGACTAAACAGCGTCCAATGCAAAAGCTGTCTCGGGTGGGTTCACCTGACCTGCTCCCCATTCCAAAAGCTCCCCAGAGATAACATAGGCTATTTCTGCGCAATATGCAAACCTCCCACTAGTATTCAAAACCCCCCCCTCCCCAAAACTAACCCCCTAACTCTCAATATACTACAATTAAATATCAATGGCCTAACCAATAAATCTATAGAACTCAACCACTTCCTTAAAAAACATAATATCCATATAGCCATCATTCAAGAAGCTTCCCTCCCCCAAAATACCCCACTCCCCACTTTCTACGGTTATGATGCTATCTACTCCCCCTCCCACCCACCCCAACACTCCCTCCTAACACTGATCCAGAACAACATTACTTACCACAACACAACTTCCGACACCTCTACTTTATTACCAAATGCACTAATAAAA
>JABUQX010136167.1:0-17393 GCA_015478945.1 Trachelipus rathkii | reverse complement strand
TGTTTTGATCAAAGCATTTCGCTTATGGCAGAATATCGAATTGAATAAAGGGTTGGCCTACGAAATAAGAGAAACCTCTGCCGCTCCGATTCCCGATCATCAACTGTGACTAGTTTTACTGTACGTAGCACATGTTGCAAATTGCAAACAATATTTACTATACTACACCAGATATTATGCAAAGCAGAGCAACTTTGGTTAAGTAAGAGCATACACTATGAAATTGACTCCAAACAAATCTAAATCACATCAAGGAAAAGATAGTGTTACGATTTATTTAAATGACTTGGCCAAGTTTATAGAATGTGTACATCGTACGATGGAGTTCTTGGACGGAATAAATTAGTCATGTAGGAGCCCAATATCATCGAATATAATCTGGGAGTATAGATTTATTGTGATAAATTTTTATATAAAGTTCATTTCATTGTGAAAGAATAACCAGTCGGAACAGATTTTATAGGCGCTATTTATTCTACACCAAATGCCAGCCTGTTTATACACTGTAAATCATTACAGTGAAATTTACGGTAATTGGCCGGCATCTCGCGCTGCCAACCAATTACCGTAAAAAGTATGGTTACCTTATCTATGGTTACCTTATCTAATAAAATACGGTCGCCGTTACTGTATTGAAAATGGTGGCAGTGTTTTATAAGATAAGGTAACCTATTTTTTACGGTAACTGACTTATCAAATTACTACTTATATGTATTCTTTCAATAGTTTTAATAACTAGTTACCTCGTAGGTAATCTTACCGTATTTATAACCACTTGTGCTATTCATTTTTGCTGTTTACAGATCTGGCAGCACGAGATGCCGGCCAATTACCGTAAATTTCACGGTAAAAGATTTACAGTGATATCCAAAGGGGATACGAAAAATTATGTCCTCAATGACTGTTGAGTTGGTCCGGTATATTGATGTGTGAAATTTGCTTTCCTACTCTCAACAGATATATCAAGAAATGGTAACTTTTTATCTATATCATCTTCCTTTGTGAATCGGATACTCGGATGTTTGTTATTTAAAAGTTTTAGAAATAAGTTTGCATGTTCACTTTCTCTGAACAGTACAAAACGATCATCTACATATCTCACTCAGATAGAGAAAAGGTTTAAATTCCGAATATTCAGCCATATTTATCACAAGACTACCCAATTTCCTCAAAAAACTTATCAATACTCAAATCTTTTTGATCCGAAGCAGATGGTAGAATCTTGGAATCTCTATTTATTAAAACTATCAATCCATATCTTAATAATTATAATTGCTCAGTAAAGTTTTATATTTCGTGATGTTGCTGAAGCCCTTTAAACCTTTTATTTATTATTATTATATTATTATTATTATTTATATTATTATATATTATTATATATTATTATTATTATTATTATTATTATTATTATTATTATTATTATTATAACAATATATTCATAATTGATTTACCAAAGAAAGTAAGTTGTACCCTTTCAAAACTTCATCTTGTTATTTTTTTTCTTTTATTTTTTTTTTTAATGTGAGGAAAAACCTGATGGGCATTTGGCCTTGAGTAACTTCCTTGTGTTCGGATATCTTCTGTAAACCATTTTTTCCCTCTTTTGTGACCTTGGGCATTCATGACTGCCCTTTAGAATAGTTCTTTGTTTACAAATTGGAGCGCTTTGTTAGGCTTATTCTAAAAAGTTGCTCTTGACTCTCTTAAAAGTTAAAACCGATCGCTTGGCTCCGAAAATTTTGTGTCCTTCTGCTTTAAAGGGTTTATTCTTCTACAAGTTATGTTGAAACTATTTTGTAACACAATTTGGAGTCACTTTAATTTTTCACAAGCACAGTTACTTATTATTAAAAAGCACTATCACAGTTAATTGTTCACGACTTTTTAATCAATTATGATTACACAAAACCCTAATTAAGAAAGGTTTTACTGGGTATTCAACAAAAGTCACTACTAGGGATCAGCAAAAGTGAGGGCAGAGATACTCATGTCACTCCTCAATTAATTAGGGGTATTGCTTTATTGTTTATGTTACATTAAATGGAATTGCCATAGTTAATAGGTCATTGCCAATGAGGCACAAAAATATATATAACCAAGGTATTGTCACAAAATTGGAATACAAAAATTATTATTATATTCGACCAGGCATTCGCAGACGCCAACCTCTCTTCGCCGAGGTGCTCAACAGAATCCCTTTTGTTTTATCAAACATATTTATTTGTAATAATTATATTGTAATTAATATTTCTATTTGTATTATTTGAATATTATGAAGGAGCAGACATAGGACAAGCCGCGTTCGACTCGGGCGCAGTATCGTGGCCCTCTCCATGCTCCTGCCCGATTCAACGAGGGTGTCGCCAACTTGGTTCGGCTACATCATGGCTAACACAAATGCTATCTGCTAATCAGGTTAAAATGCTCAACAACAAGATTGACATTATTGTAACGGACTTTTATAATGTGCACACGAGAGTATGGAAGTCAGCTCTCTTACAAAAGTGCACAGGTGTGTATGGCACACATGCCAACACACACACTCAAACAATATACACAGAAATGATCAAGTATCAGTGTATATATATATATATATATATATATATATATATATATATATATATATATAAATATTAATATATATATATATATATATATATAAAGAATATATATTAGCTCCTTAAATATCAAAAATGCAGCCCAAAAATTAGACTTTGCTTAAATATGTAAAGGTGTTTTTTATTTTTTTTTAACATATCACTTTCCAAGGTATGATTCACTCAGAAATATTAATAAATTTGAATACTTATTTCAAAATTTATCTTATCTATATATAGGCACATAATTATTAAAAGATTATATTTTCTTGATTTGGAAAAGGAGGCTGCCAAAGATAAAAATCTTCTCACTAAGTGACGTCCCTACGAACGCAGGAGAAGAAATAATGGTCTCAAAAGTATTCCCTTCCGATAGTCTATTTACGTACGTGGTTTTTAATTTTTATAAATAAATTTGACAAATTTTTAAGTTCAATCTTTTAAAAATTATTGTATTAATAAATTTCCAATATTAAGCGGAAGAATTGCTTAACTGCTTTTAAGAACTAATTTTTAATATTTATGTTAAAAAAACTAAGTTTCCCTAGCCATTATACTTCGTTCAGTCAAATGTTACTTTACTTATAAAATGCATCAGATTGCAATTTGCTTCTCCTCTCTCCTCTCTCTCTCTCTTCCTCTCTCCTCTCTCTCGTCTCTCTCTCTCCTCTCTCTCTCTCTCTTCTCTCTCTCTCTCTCTCTCTCTCTCTCTCTACTCTCCCCTCTCTCTCCCAAATCCGCAACTTACCAACGAATTGTAATACAATACATATATTCAATATCTATTTATGTAATAAAAATCCAATGAAAAATTGAAAAATAGAATGTATTATTGTAATAATTAACTAATTTTTAATTAATAATTTCAATTTTTGAAATTTCCGTAAATTTTTTCATATATGACTAACTTGCCGCGTGACCTCACTTTTTATATATATAATATATAAATATATATATATATATATATTATAAATTATAATAATAATATATATATTAAATATAAAATATATATATATAATATATATATATATAATATATGTGAAAAGATCGCCTAGCTTGATAGGTAAAAATGCCTTAGTTCAATACTCCTAAATAATTTAAATTACTGAATTTGCAAACTCAACTCAACTCAAATATTGTGGTTTTCTTTAAAATCCATATCAAGTTCATTATTTGAATAACAATTAAAATGCCATCACCGTCCAAACTTTACATTAATATATATAATATAATATATATATATACTATAATATGATAATATATTATATAAATATATATAATATATATATTAATATATAATAATATATATATATATATATATATATATATATATATATATTATATATATAATATATATATAACCGACTCCACCAATAAATCTTAAGTTTAGAGTAAAGTTTTGAAATGTAATTCAATATTTGTTTCCTGCAAAATCAAAATGTTTGATTCTGTTCTCCGAAACTATTTCTAAATTTCTAAATTTAAATTTAGAACTTTTTGGAAAATGTATTAAAACTTCCGAGAAGTTTTTGGGCGTTTGAGCCAAAATCTTTAATATATGCTTTATTATCCACCTTTTTCATGTTTTTCGGTTTATTTCGAAATATATTTCTTATTTTATATAAAACATTGCAATAAATTTTCAAAATTTATCAGTATCTCTTTAGTTACGATTGAAGTTAATTTCTGTGCTAAATCTTAAAAAACAATAAAATAATAATTTTATTTGATATATTTTGTTAACAAAATTTACAATGTGTGAAACTTCACTATTAAATTTCACACTTCTATATCGGAAGAAAATTAGAATCTTTAGCAAAATACGCAGATATTATACAGATATTTGTTAAAATATCATCAAAATACAATTTAATTTATGAAACTCATATCCGAATATCCGGATATTATAAAGATATTTCTTTATAAGATTATCAACATTCGAATTAAGTTATGATACTCATAACAAATATATCGACCATCCTTACATAGTAATGCTAGTAAAATAATTAATGCATAAATCATTCCCCACAGGAATAGTTTCGATAACATTAAGCTTACTGACTAACTTTTATAACATGTTGTAGAAATATCCATGTTTAGAATGAGAGAAATAAAATACATTTCCACCTACGAGTCAATTTTAAAATAATTCGAAACTTTTAAGTGACCCCATATAAAAAAAATAATAAAATGAACTGAGAAGAATATGGATGAATACAAGGCGGAGAAGCTTTTTTTTTTTTAAATTATGGCACATTAAATGTTCAATCTAATCTCATATTACATATAACTTATAAGTATATACTTTTTTGTTCTGTGTTATCAAAATATTAACAATTATCGAATATATTTGGTTGTTTTTAAATATCAAGAATCTGAAGACCAATAAATCTTTATTTTTAAAATTAAATGAAGAATACCCAGAGGTAAATGATGTTTCCACCTTTCTAGTATATATAATAATAAGTATATATATATATATTATTCATATATATATATTATATGATTATATTTATTAGTAGTATATATATAAGTAATAATATATATAATATATAATTATATCAATATAGAGAGAATATTAATAAAAGTAAAATATTGAAAATAGCTTTTCTAATATTTTAAGACTATAAAAATTGTAATTAATAATAATAATAATAATAATAATAATAATAATATAATAAATAAAATAATAATAATAATAAATAATAATAATAATAATATAATAAATAGACTTTTAATAACTTAAAAGCGTTTTCCCAGCGGACTTTGAGTAGCGAAAGCACTTACGAGCAAGTTTTTATAAGTTGTTATAGTATTTTTGCAAAACATTATTCTAGCATCAAGCAAAGTATATATGCATCAAGGTTTATGCTTACATTACATATAAGCATAAACCCTGATGCATATATACATCAGGGTTTATGCTTCATGGTTTATGCTTACATTACATATAATGATCCTACATCGATAACAAAATATATTAATCTTCTCATTTCTACCACACAGAGCTCGGGATCAATGATCTGATCATCTGGTTGATCTATAACTTGTTCTATAAAACATTTAGCTTACATAAATAATTCTTGCTGACAATCAACGATGATGAAACACATCTCCTTGATTTGTTTGACAGATTATTTATTATCCGATGAAAACTGCATGAAAAAAATACTTTTCCTTTATTACGCCTACCCGTCACCTCTCAAAGATGACTTGTTAAGAGATAAAAGGTTTCCTTTCCAAATTTATCAATGATATCTTTCGTGGAATATTTAATCAACGAATTGGTAGTGTTTTTAATTCCTAAAAATGGAAAAAAAGTAGCTGATCAACCAGCCACCAAGGCAAGGCTGTAAACTCGCATTTGTATCAAATGCATTCCAAATTGAACCTTTTCGGATATGTGACAGTATTTGATTTGCTCTCTCTCTCTCTCTCTCTCTCTCTCTCTCTACTCTCTCTCTCTCTCTCTCTCTCTCTCTCTCTCTCTCTCTCTCTCTCTCTCTCTCTATATATATATATATATATATATATATATATATATATAATAATATATATATATATATATATATATAACATATATATATATATATATATATATATATATTTATGCTATATATATATATAATAATATATATATATATATATATATATATTATATATATAGCAATAATATGTAATATACTTAATAACAATAATATATATATATATATGTAATAATAACTAATCTGCTATAATCTATGTAGCCAACCAACCAATAATATATGTATATATATATATATATATATATATATATATATACTATATACTATATATATATATATATATATATATATATATATATATATATATAACCTCTGAACAAAGGACAATTCTACCAAATTACCAGAATTGGGGAGTTTCGAAACAGATAATATCATAACCAAACATAATACTGGAAATGTTTTATGTTAAAGTTTGTCACATCCCTCAGGGACACCATGTATATATATATATATATATATATGTATATATATATACTCTATATATATATATATATATATATATATATATATATATATATATATATATATATATATATAACCAACTTAAATATATCCCTGACCTAGGCTAAGCTAAATTTAGGCTTGTTTCAATTTTTAATCTATTTTAAAGAGATTAGTTTATTTCTTTTTAGGCTTTAATGATATTTAAACTGTAGTTGGTAAATAATAAATTTTACAGGTTAGTAAGCTAATAATAATTTAAAAGTATGTATGCTCTGTGTATGATAACTGTGGGACTGTGAGAGGTGAATATGTGGATAGCTGCCCTGTTTGTGTTTAATGCAGAGAATGTGTTGTTAAGGAAGGAGATTGCAAGACTGGTGAAAGTATGCATGGATTGAAAGAAAGTATTTGAGTTGAGAAGGAGGAAGTGTGCAGGAAAAGGTTGAGTAGGGATGTCGAGGTGAGGAGGGAGTGGGACCTAGAGGGGTAGACAAGAATAGTGATTCACCTAGGCAGAAAGAAGAAGAGAGGGAAAAGGATAAAGTAGTTGATAATAAGTCTGCAGATAAATATAGGATTGTAGGAACTGAGAAATAATTTAAGATGAGGATCTCGAAAAGTCAATTAAGCCTGTGACCTGCAGTAACAGGTTCGACTGTCTTCCAGATGGGGAGGTCAGTGCCAATGGTAATGTTGAGTTTTCTGAAGGGAAGACTGAAACATTGGTAATTGGAGACTCTATTACACGATACCTAGACAGGACTTTTCAAAAGAATAAAAAGAAACGATTGAGAGTATGTTATCCAGGTGCCAGAGTGAGTGATATTGTGGATAGGATAGATAGAGAGATTGATTCTACAAATGTTGATTTAGATGTGATTTGTGCATGTGGGTACAAATGATATAGGACATAGAAGGTCCAGAAGAATTAATAGCAGATTATAGGAGATTGATTCAGAAGATGAAAGCTAGTGGAAGAAGGTGCATGATTTCTGGGATTTACTAGGTTAGGTGCAGGTCAGGGATTATGGGGGAGGTAGGGTTTAGGTGTAAATGAAAGGGTTAGGAAATTATGTTTTCCAGAAAATTTAGGTTTTGGATTTGTGGAGAGAATTTCTGGATAAGGATCTTTTGCAGCAGATGGAGTTCACTTGAGTCGTAAGGGTGTTGAGCTTTTCAGTACCAGTTTGGAGACTTGTTTAGCATAAAAACTAGGTAAAGTTGGAGGTGGTGGGCTAAATCTAGATACAAATAATAGCCATGGTAACTATAATAGTGGGGAGATAAATAAAGCTAGTGCTGTTACAGGTTCAAATAATGATGATGATAATAATAATAACAACATTTCGACTATCAAATGTTTTTACACAAATGCTCATAGCATGAAATAAAAAAGATGGGCTGATTAGTTATACCATAAGTGAGAATCTAGGCATTATTTGCATAACTGAGGCATGTGTTAATGAAGGAGTATATGGAGACTCCCTTACCAGGAATATAAGAAATAGACGGGTATTCATATTGCCCACCAGCGTAGAGAAAGAAAGAAGAGGGTGGTGGTGTGGCGCTTTATGTTAAAAGCAATATTCAATCTGTATTAATGACTGACTTTGAAATGAATATTGAATCAGTGTGGGTAGATATTCTTAATACAATAAATCATTTAGAATAGGGGCATTTTTATAGACCTCTGGCCAAGTCAAAAATTAGACGCTGAAATTGTGAAAGAAATAGAGGCAGCATGCCACAGTAAAGAAAAAAGGTATAGTCATAATGGGTGATTTTAATTTTCCGGGCATTCATTAATTTCTTGTCTAATATGGACCATAAGTAGTTCTGCATTCATAAATTGTATACAAGATAACTTTTGACCCAGATGGTCCAAGAGCCCACAAGATACGATGCCACTATTAGACTTATTAACTAACGATGAAAGTTTGGTGGATGAAGTTAGAGTTAAGGAGAATTTAGGACTTAGTGACCATAATATAATTAGATTTAATATGAATGTAATATCTGAGCCCCAAATTGCAAGTTAATAGGAAAAAGATCTTAGATTTCCGAATAGCGATTTTACCAAATTTCGAGACATGCTTAGTACAATCTGACTGGGATAAAGTTTAAAGACCAAAACTGTTTTATCGTGTGGGAACATTTTAAGCAAATTTTAACGAATATTCAGTCAGTATGTTTAAAGATAAACCCATTAGGGTGGCAAAGAAAACCTGTTTGGTGGAATAGAGATAAGAGAAAATTAATGAAAAGCGTTGATGTTTTAAAATATTCAAGATATTAATAGGGAAGATGATTTAGAAAATTATAGGAAAATAGAAATGAACTTAACCAATCAATAAGAAGGCAAAGAGAGGCAGAAATTAATTTAGCTAGGAATAGTAAGAATCTGAAGAAGTTTTTAGCTTTTATAAATTTAAAGTAAGAATAGGACGATTGGTCCAATTAAAATTGATGAAAATTTTAGTGAGTTCAGATAAGGAAATGGTCAAGCATTTTCAATGCTTATTTTGCTTCAGTGTTTACTGAGGAAAGATTAGATAATAGTTTGGAGACTAATAGTTCTTGTATGCATGTAACAAATAGACTTACAGAATTTGAATGATGTAAAAGATATAAAACGTTTATTAGAACATATTGACCCAAGTAAAGCTGCAGGCCCAGGGTGGTATATATGGTAGAATTCTGAAAGAGAGTAGTACCAGCATTGCAAAGGCACTGTGTTTGATTTTTAAGCGATCTATAGCATTTGGTGAGGTACAGATGAATGGAAAATGGCATATGTTGTGCCTATTTATAAGAAAGGTAGTAAGGATAAGGTTACCATATTTTCTGAACGAAAAATCGGGACACATAGCTACAACTACACATCATATATATATATATATATATATATATATATATATATATATATAATATATATATAATATATATATATAATAACTATATATATATATATATATAACTCTTTAAATATCTTTATAATACCTTCATGTATTTATATATGTATATATTTATATAATATATATACACATATATATATATATATATATATATATATATATAATATATATATATATATATATATATAACATATATATATATATATATATATATATATATATAATATATATATATATATATATATATATATATATGTTAGTTGAAAGTTGAATAATTCTATAAATTTATACTCTGGGAAGAATGACTTTTCCTTATTAGTTCTGCTTCTCCAAAGATTATTTTATAAAAATCACAACAGGTATAATCATAGTTTATTTTGGTAATTAAAAGTACCTTCAAAGTATTTGCAGAGAGTTGTGTTTTATCGCTAATCCACAAGCTGTTCATTAAAGGAAACACTCTTTCCGTAGCGGCATTTGTTCCGGGCAAGCAAAGAAGAAATTCCACCAGTTTAAGAATGTTAGAATAAGGTATATTATTCTCAATAAAATAAGTAAAAATTTCAACCCAACATTCGACTGGAGGCATTCCTCTTGATCTCCAGGTGGACAAAACTTCTGGTCGCAAATACTGTTTAACATAGACCAACTCATCGTATAAAGCAGTCTCATCAACTGTGAATTGTGGCATAAGTTCAATCATAAAACATTGGGTATTTTGAATTTCCTCCAAGCTGGGCATTTTCTGCAGGGTAATCCAGGTAAAATTTTTCAAATTATCGATAGGTTTGATCCATTTATTTAAATACTCAACTCCAGTTTTATAAAAAGTATACACATATTGTCTAAATTTTTCTACTTCTGATCCAAGTCCCTCTTTCTCCAATTTTTTAAGTATTGATGATACGGCTGTCGTAATAAAACAGTCTTCACATTTTGAATGTAGATTTCTCAACAAATCATTTAAGACTGAGATTACCTCAAAAATGGTAATTGTTTGTCCTTCAATCTTCTCGATGCATGTATGAAAAGTTGATGCCTGATTATGAATAAAGTAAAGCCACGCTTCTGACAAAGGGTTTTCAAAAAAGTTTTTTATGATAAATGGGCATTTTTCTTGAGACTCGAAAAACGATTTCAGAGGTTGAAACATAGATAACAAGCGTTCAACTGCGGGAAGTAGAGCAAGCCACCTTGTTTTGCTATATCCTAGAATTTTCTTGTAGTCACTATCCACAAATTCGCAAAATTCTTTCAATGATTCAACCCTAACTGTGTAGAGATAAAAATGGGAATATATTTTAGAGACAATTCCGTCGATATCAACAGGTAGAGTATCAGCAGCTGTTTGAATAGTATTGTGAAGAATGTGAGCGGTACATCCAACCCCAAGTAAATTATGACCCAGATTTTCTTTGAGTTTTGTTAAAACAGTATTAATACCCCTCCTGTAAACACCACCAAAGTTGCTATTAGTATTATCTGCACAAAGCGCAATAGCTTTATCAACTGCATTAACACTTTTTAAACTATCAGTTAAGAAAGACGAAATAATGCTTGACGTTTCCCCAGGCAATGATTTCAGATCGAATAGTTTCACTTGAACACCTTTATCAACTTTAAAATACCTAATTAAAACGGGGCATAATTTGATTTCCTTATGGTTAGAGGTATCGCTCATAATGGAAATAAAACTACTTTGTTGAATATCTGACAAGAGTTTTGATAACGCAAAAGGAGTTAAAACATTTAATATGATTGCGTCAGCTTAGTACGAGCGCAGGTGAATTTAGGGTCAAAGCAACACTGAATGAGTTTTGATGTACAATCCATTGATTTAAAAGACTGATTATGTTGTGCCAAATGATAAGCGAATGTTCCTTCAGCAGCCGCTAATTTAACTTCTTTGTCACCAATCGTTTCACTCTTAAAAAAGGTTGTAACAGTGGAACTAGATGCACTTGCGCGCAACGCACTTTTATGTTTTTCACTACTTAAATGGTGTTTAATATCAGAACGCCCTCCATGAGATATGTTAAAGGTGGATGAACATATATTGCAACGAACATCTGAATCAGTTTTAGTTTTTTTAATGAAAGGGTACTCTTTTTGAAGCTCTGAATTAAATACACACTTTCTTTTCGGCCCCATGTTTTTCAGCAACAATATTCTTGTCTACGGTATTAGTAAATGAAGCAGAACCGAAAAAAAAGGAAAAAATCTCTCGAGAGCTAATCATAGAGCCTATCTGTAAAAAATCAATCACTGTAAAATCAATATATATATATATATATATATATATATATATATATATATATATATATATATATATATATATATATATATATATATATATCTATATATATATACTTCATATATATATATATATATATGTATATATATATATATATATATATATATATATATAAATATAATATATATATAAATATATATATATATATATATATATATATATATATATATATATATATATATATATATATATATATATATATATATAATATATATATATATAAATAACATAAATCAGAATATATATAATAGTGTATTAATATATTATTATTAATCTTTCGACAAACTGACAACAACAACACGAAATATTGCTTGAAGTACTTTCTGTTGCTGTCTTGTCAGACTCTGTTGGTCAGCATAGGCACGAGCGATAATTTAAAAAATGTATATATCGATTGACAAAAACCTCATGCCCTGAAAAATGTATTAGTTTAACATTATATATATATATATATAATATATATATATATATATATATATATATATATATATATATATATATATATATATATATATATATATATATATATATATATATTCATTAAAAAATATTAAAAATATACGACATGTTAAAATTGAGTTTGTATCATAAAATCGGGACGAAATCGGGACTCTCTTCTAAATCGGGACAAGGGTTTCAAAAAAGGACTGTCCCGCTAAATCGGGACGAATGGTAACCTTAAGTAAGGAAGATTTGGAAATTATAGGCCAGTTAACTTAACATCTCTGGTTGTAAAGGTTCTGGAAAAGCTATAAAGGTCATATAGAAAGTATTTGAAGATCTAACAATGTGTTGTGTGCGTGTAACACGATTTTAGAAAGGGTAGGTCTCGTCAGATAAACCTTTTAGAATTTATAGAGTAGTTGACTGTATCGACCGAGGAGATCCAGTTGATAATATATATTTAGACTTTAGTAAAGCTTTTGATAAGGTTCCCCATAGGCTGATGAAAAGTTATTGCAATGTGGTATAGGGAGTGGTATATGGTTGGATTAAAGAGTGGTTGCAAAATAGAAAACAGTGTGGCACAACTAAATACAGGAATAAATCATCACATGGGGAAGTAGTGAGAAGAGTGGTGTCCCGGGTTCAGTGCTGGGGCCACTATTGTTCCTCATATATATAAATGATTTAGACCGGGACTTAAATGCAAAGGTTTCTAAGTTTGCAGATGATACTAAAGTGGCCACCTCAGTTAGGAATAGTGAAGGATGCATAAAGATTCAAAATGATCTTGATAAACTTCTTGGGTGGGCAGATAAGTGGCAAATGAATTTTAATAGTAAAAGTGTAAGGTTCTTCACTTAGGTTCTTAAATAAAAGTTTTAACTACGATATGAATGGGGATTGGCTTGAGTCTGTGGACCAAGAAACAGATTTAGATGTAATTATAAGCAGTAATTTGAAAGTAGCTAATCAGTGTTTGGAAGCTAGAAATAAAGCTAATAAGATGCTGGGCATAATAAATCGCAATGTTGTTTACAAAACAAAGAGAGGAAGTAATAAATAAACACAACTTATGTAACTATGTTAGGCCAAAATGACAAGAGTATTATTGACACAAGTTTGGGCCCCTTATTTAAAGAAAGACTTAGAATATGCATGCAAGAGAGAGAGTGCAACGTAGAACAGAAGGATGATTTCTGGGTTTGAGGGTAAGAGCTGAGGAGAGGCCTGAAGGAATTAGGAATGTTTTCTGTAGAAAGAGGCGATTTCTCAGAGGGACATGATACAAGTCTGAAAATATTTACATCTTGATAATACAGTCAATCTAAATTTATTTTTCATAGTAAGAACATGGACAGGTATGAGGGCATATTGAAAATTGAAGAAAGCATACCATCTTGATGTAAGAAAACATTCAGTAATAGGGTTGTTAAATTTTGGAATAGTTTGCCAGAGGAGGTTGTTGAGTGTGAGCTCGTTGCAGCATTTAGAAAGGGTTAGATTCTTTTATGGATGGGTTGGGAATCTCATATAATATATTGACGAAGCCAAATTGGCAGGTTTAGTTGTGATATAGTTATATAGTTAGATGGCATGTGTGACCATAACTTATTAATGCGTGTGGATGGTTTGGGTATCATATTTATATATCATTAGTTTTGACTAAGCCAAATTGGTGGATTTGTAGTTACAACAAATTGACAAGCCCTAGGGTGCTTTGTGGATTTGCATGAGCATGTTTGGGTAGTGGGTTGACTGGGACAGTCTCAATAGGCCATATGTGGCTTTTTACTGTCTCTATATTCTAATACCTAATATATATATATATATATATATATATATATATATATATATATATATATATATATATATATATATATATATATATATATATATATATATATATATATATATATATATATATATGCCTATAACTCGCTATCTCTTTTTGCGTTTTAAAATCTTAATAATATATATATATATATGCACCGGAAACAGAAAAGTAAAAGTAGTAGAAGAATAGGACGCAAGTCGAAAAGAAAGCCCAGCCTTACCACCCTCTCTATACCTATTAGTGAGAACTCGTCGCAGTAAGAAAATCCACCCTAGAGCTTCACGTGACCGCAACGGACCCTCACTATGGCATCTCATCAATGTAGGTTTCATCCCTTGGCCCAGGTGGGCTTCTTAGATACACCCTCCATTCCTCCCTGGTACGCTTTTCTTCTCGCCTCTGCCAAACTTACATTTCTCTCCTCCAGGCATTCCTTTACTCACTCAATCCTTTCTTCGGTATCCATGCCGGTCGATTCCCAGTGCACTCACCTCTATACATCCGCTTAAAAACCGACCAACATCCATCCTTTCCACATGACCAAACCATCTCAACGTACTTTCATTTATTCTCTCATTTACCCCTTTCTTCACAACACACAACTCTCTAATACGTTCATTCTTCATTTTATCAATTCTTCTCACACCTAGCACGCCCCTAAGATTGTCCATCTGAACACATTGAACTTTAGATCTATAACTCTTATTCCAGACCATAGTCTCACTACTATACACTAACACAGGTAGCAACATACCATAAGTAAAACCCTAGCGACTCAAGACTTAGTCCCTTACATCCACCAAGGATTTAATTGCCCAGCCACCTTCTTGCCATTCACAACTTTCCTACTACACTCTGCATCATCCCTTCCCTTTTCATCCAACATATATCTTAAATATTTAAACTCAGACACTTGATCTAGCTACTTACCATTTAACATAACTTCACACCAAAAATTTTCCTCACTCACAACCATAACCTTACTCTTATCTGCATTTACTTTCAAACCCCTCCTTTTATACACCCTGCCAAATACAATCCTCTCAAAGCTCCTCTCAGATTCGCACTCAAAAATCAAATCATCCGCATATAATAGGTAGAGCACCTTCCACTCTCTTCCATTCTCCATCATTCTAACATTATCCCCTGTCACCCCCACCTTTAATTCTTTCATATCTCCATCCATATACAAACTGAATAACCAAGGAGACATAACACATCTTTGCCTCACTCCGCTGTTAATATAAAACCAATCACTTTCGACACCATGTATTCTTACACACACTTCACTATCGTCATACATACTTTTGATTATATTCAAATGCCTACCACCAACGCCATATATCACTAATACCCGTCATAGAGCTTCCCTATTAATTCTTTCATGCGCCTGTTGCAAATCCATAAAACCTAAATACAATTTATTCTTCTTCTTTCTCATTTTCTCAGTCATTTTGTTTCAAATGTCAAAGACTTCATCCCACACATTCTCTACCGCTAAACACTTTGTTCTTCATAATCAAGTTACTTTAATCCCACTCGACTTTCTAGAGCCAAATACTGGCATATATCTTCCCAACATCAATAAACTATTTCCCCTATAATTGCTACAGTAGCCCCTATCTTATATAAGGATACTATTACTGCTCTCCTCCAATCCCTCGGAACTATACCCTCCATAACGCTTTGTTTGCATAACAAATCCCAATCAATCACCAACTCCACTCAGTTGATCATTTCACCAATGTTTCATCTATACCTGCAGATTTACCATTCTTCAACTTTCTCGCTCTACCCATTACCTCCTCCCTACTACCTACCATCCCCAAAATACCTATTCCTTCTTGCACTATCAAGTCCACACACATTCACTATCACCTCTTCATTACCACTAATGTTATGCTGATTTTCGAGGTGTTCCTTTACACTCCCCTTACATCCATTTCATCAGTTACGAAAGCGCCATCTCCCTTCATTATTTTAAACAGATTTCCCTTATCCTAATTCTTAACTTGCTTCCTTCCAGAAGAGCTTCTATTCCTTAAGTCCCCATTCATCCTCCTTCCAAACTGTTCATTTACCTCTTTTTCCTCCTACGTATGCATCTTTTAGTATTCCTTTTTCCTCCTTATATAATTCAAAACATCTTTCTTTTGAAACCTCATCATTGGCTTTTAGTACATTCAACCATGCTTCTTTTTTAATTTTAACCACTTGCATCACCTCTTCATTCCACAACTCACTGTTAACATTCTTATTTCCTACTTTAGCACATCCACATACTTCTTTTTCACTACTAACAACCAGTACAGTCTTATGCTTCCAGATTTGTTCAGTTTCAACTTGTACACATTCAACTACTTTACTTGCAAGCGCTCGTAAATACTTATCCTTATTACCTTGTTCACTTAACTTCTCACTCTTAATTCTACCACTTCCTTCCTTATCACATTCCTCTCCATCCAAGCCTCTACTAACTTAATTTTACATAAAACAACATAAGGATCCGATAATTCCATTCCTAACCCCTCATTGATTTAACATCCACCACATGCTTCAACATCTCATTCTTCACCAACACAAAATCAATCATACTTTTCATTTCGATACCATCTCTACCTACATCAACACTAGCATATTTATGAATACTCTTGTTCTTAAAAAAGAAATACTTACACACATACCTCTCTCCTCTCAGAAATCAATCACCTTTCTACAATTCTCATTTTCCCCCGACACCCCAAAACCACCTGTTATACCATCCCTTTTTTGATCACCTATCCCACCATTTAGGTCACTTAACACAATCAATCTGAAGCTCCTACTCACCCCATCCAAAACATCATTCAGATTATTCCAGAAAGTCGCACTCTCTTCAACATTACCCTCAGATGGACCATATGTCACAACCACACATACCTTAACCTTTTCAAACTTAAATTTAACCATTAGAATTCTAGAACTCACACACAAAATCTACCATAGCTCTGTATCACAAGTCACTCATCAGAAATGCAACTCCTTCTCCCCCTCTCTCATTTTTTTTTTCACTATCACATACACATTTCACACCACACCACTCATTTTCACAGTTTGTTTTCATCTTTGTTTCATTCACAGCGAGAAAATCAAATTTGCCTTTCTAAATACATCCATCACCTCTCTCCTCTTCTCCTCAACATTTATTCCTCTAACATTCCATGTACCATACGATTCATACATTTTCGCCGAAAGATAGAAGGCCGCTTACGGCGATCACGACCTTCTCCACGACACCTTCAAGTTGGCATTCTGGCT
>JABUQX010136166.1:0-20000 GCA_015478945.1 Trachelipus rathkii | reverse complement strand
ATTATTTTATCATCTACTATTTATTTACACCAAGACTCATTAATTCATAGGTAATTAATTCTAATATTACTGTTACTTTAATCTTATTACTTATTTTTTCTTTTAATATACTGGAATTATAAGAAAGATAATAAAATATACATATTGCACATCACATTTTGAACTTAGTCAGACACGGGCACTAAGAAAAAGAAAACTAAATGAATCCAAGTGTTGAACAAACGATACCCCAACATGTCCCAGACGACCAATCTTCCCCAACAACTCTGCAATACAAATATTAATCAATCTTATACCTTTCTCTCTCCCTTTCCCTTTCTCTTTTTTTTCTCTTTCACAAAACACTCATGTTACAAGTTTACACAAAAAACTTTTACACCAACTCCCACATTCATACTACCTACCCATCCAAAACACAATCTTCACAAGTAACAAAAACACACCACACCACAAATCCTTACACACACACAACTCCAGAAACAACACCCTAATAAGTTTTCATAACCATTCCTTCTGGACTAACAACCTACCCTCCTTTTTCTCTCTCTTTTTTTTCTTTTTCCTCCCTCATCCACTGAACAATCTTACCCTCCTTTTTCTTTTCTTCCTCACACGACAATTCTTTACACTTTTCCTCTTCCCTATTATCATCCTCATCTTCACTATTAGCATTCCAATCCCATCTTCTTCACCGTTCAAACCACTTTATATTCTGCTCTTCTACACTCAACTTATTTTTACAACCTTTTACTTGTTACCTTTTTTTCTTCATCATCACTTACTTGTTCTACTTAGTACCAGGCTTGGGTTCAAGTACATTTTGTCAAGTACAAGTAGAAGTAAAAGTACTCTAGAATTTTCAAATATACTTTTCGTATGTACACAGTACTCTAGAATTGTTCAAGACAATTTCACTGTACAGAGTACTGTATCAAGTACAACGTACTTTTATGAAAACATTGCAAATAGTTTATATAATATATATAGTATATCATCTTATATATTATAATATTATATATACTAGTTATATATATAATATCATATACTTTATATATACATAACTATATTAATATGTACGTTCATCATTCATCTCATCTCCATCATCATTCCATCAAATCATCCATCATCCATCATCATTTCATCATCTCAATTTCATCACCACCGTCTCTCCCCAAGCTGGGGGAGTAGAAGAGTGCCGCGTAACATTGCACCGGAAACATCAAAAGTAGTTATAGAATGATTGGAGCAAGTTGAAAGAAAGTGAAGCCTTACCGCCCCATTTATACCTTTTGGTGAAAACTCGTCGCAGTCAGAAGAATCACCCTAGAGTATCACGGGACCGCGACGTCATGTGGGGATTGCATCCTCTGTACCCAGGTGGCTAACAAACCATATCCCCCTAACAAAACCAAAGCATTCACTCCTGTTATGCACCTTTCATCTTGCCTCTGCCAAACTCACACTTTCTCTCTTCCAGCATTCCTTTACTGATCTCAAACTCCACTTTTTCTAAAAGGTTTCCCAGCCTCAATATTCACCCACAACTCCCCACTATACCATCCGTTTTAACCAACCGACATATTTTTATATTTCCACATTTCCAAACCAGCTCATCGCACTTGACACTTTATTCTCTGAGGTTACTCTTTCTTCCACCACACTACTTCTCTTAATTACGTTCAATTCATCAATTTTATCCAATTTCTCATCACACCTAACACACCCCTAAGATGCCATTTGAACACATTTGTAATTAGCAATACCTCTTTATTCACAGTACCAGAGTCTCACTACTATACATCTTAACACAGTAACAACATACCCTCATGTCAAGACCTAGCGCACTCAAGACTTTCCTTAACATCCACCAACTATTTAATTGCACCAGCACCTCCTACCATTCACAACTTTCCTAGCACACTCTGCATCATCCATTCTCTTTACATCCAACATTTATCCGAGAACTTTTTAAACTCAGAACACTTTTTCAGACTGTTCCCAGCTATTATGAACTTCACGCACGAGGACTGTCCTCCTCCAACCAGTAACCTTACTCTTATCTAGCTTTACTTTCAAACAACTGCCTTTACACACCCCTGCCAAACCCCTCTGACAATACTCTCAAACTCTCTTCAGATTCGGCCACACAAAATCAAAGCATCTCCGCATATAATAGTAGGGAACCTGTCCACTATCTTCCTCCTTCCAATCATTCTTAGCACCATCCGCCTTGCCACCCACCTCTAATTCTTTCATAACCCATCATATACAAATTGTATAACCAAGGAGATACAATCCTCTTGCCCTCCGCTATTAATTATCATAAACCAATCACCTTTCGGACTATTTATTCTTTCCACGCACTCTTCACTAGTCGCCCATACATCTTTTGATTCATCAGAAGTTTCCACAGACCTATATATGAGACCACTGCCAACTAGGCTCCCTATTTAATCTATCATACGCACGTGGCAAACGGCAATAAACCTTAATACAATTCTATTACTTTTCTCCCTTCCCAATTTTATTTTTTGCAATTGTAGAAGCATTGGTATCTCACACATCCTCTGACCATTACTAACGCACCTGGATGTCTATCACCAATCAGTCCCTCACTGACTCAAGCACTCTTTCGACCAAAATACAAGATATATCTTCCCTACTGCACTTAATAAACTAATTCCCCTTATAACCAATACCTAGTTACCTTATCACCTACCTTATATAAGGGTACTTTATTGCTCTCCTCCAATCCTTGGAACTATATCCTCCATAACGCTTTGCTCACACAACGTTCCAAATCCATACCATCACCATCTCGCCGTATTCATATACTTTTTATGGATGACGAAAATTTATTTTTCATTCCTCATATTTTTAAAATACTTAATTACAAACTCTTTATGTTGCAGGGAGATACAGAAATTATGTCAATCTTTATGTTAATTTTAAAAGAAACATTGATTTCTTGAAAACGATATTCTGAAGAATGGGTTGCCAGAATTTGTGACTCAACTTTTCGAAAATTCCTTTAGCAAAATTTAAAAGCAAAATCTCCAGGCTAAATAATTTAACAGTCTAAGGATATTTGTATGAAGAGGTTGCATTTTGGGGAATTCCTTACAACAAAAAAAAAAAAAAAAGCAATTCGACTTAAAATTTTATTGCCGGTCTTTAAAACAATTTTGCCACAGTTTAATTTAGTATTTACTATTTTCGAGATTGAAACAAAATTGGGAAATTTTAAATTTAAGAGATAAAACTCCGTTACCTTTATCTCATCAATGATTATATATTACAAGTGCGCGTGGACTGCGATACTGCCACCCTACATTTGGCAAAGCAATACGAACTTCCATCACTGTATTGCTGAGCATACAAGGTATTTGCATTTAGAACTCTCAGACTTCACATCATCCCCCCCCTATTTAGCATATAAATGCCATTATTCTCTTCAGGAAAACGACCATACACAGGATACGAAATTTTGGAATACTAGCCCAAACTGAGAAACCCGATCTTCAGTTGTTTAGAATCCTTGTATATTTAGCATCTCAAACCGACCTGTTGTTATATATATATATATTAATACTATATATATATTATAATATATATATACTATATATATGTACTTTTATATAAGTATATATATATATATATAGATATATATATAATATATATACTATGATATGTATTGTAGAATTAGTATATATAATTATATATTATATATTATTATTATTATATATTATATATATATATATATATATATATATATATACTAAGTATATACTAGTATATTATTATATATGATATATAATAGACATACTTATATTATTCCTATCAAGATAGGTCATGCAGAAATATATAAGAAAATATCAATACGTAGAAAAATGATAAAAAAAAAAATTGGCAAGTTAAAAATGGCAAAAGTACTTGCAAGTACTTTGCAAATTTTCAAGTACAAGAGGTGCAAGTACAAGTACAAGTACAAGTACTCCAAAAAATGTACTTAAGTCCAAGTCTAAGTACTTGTACTTGAACCCAAGCCTGCCTAGTACCACCCCTTTTTCTGTTAGTACACTCTTCAACACTCCTACTCATTTTACTCTTATTCTTACCAACAAGTACCACTTTCTTTCTAACACTTTCTTTCACATTCCTTTTATTCGCTTCACCTTCAGCTGATTCAACATGATCTTTCCCCTTCATCTCTAACCATGCTCCCTCTGGAATTTATGTCTTTTACACTACTCTTGCTCGCATGTCACCATTTTCTTATTTTCATTATTCACATCTACATCCCCTGTCTTCTCATTCTCACAATTCTTATACCTTTTATCAACGCATAAATTCAGCACATTTTTAACTTCCTTTTTCTTATATCTCACACCACTGCTGGCTGTTTTCATAACTCTCTAAATAACAAATAGCCTCAATCCCCTTCATAGTCACTTCATTTATCTTTTCCTCTTCACTCTCTGATACATACCCTGGACTCCCCCCTACACTAATACCTCTCCCCATCCCACGAAGTTGTCCTCTATCATCTCTGCACATACTCCATTAATTTCTTCCCTCTACTCATCCCACAAGTCTGTTTTTCCGCTACTATATTAACATCTCTACTTTCAGATCTTCGCATTACACGACCTCCACAAGTGATATGCGATACCACAAATGTCACACTTCTTCAAATACCCAAATTTATCCTTTCTTTTCACCTCCTCCCTATACTCTCTATCATATCTTTCCTTTTCCATCCAATCAGCTATCACCCTCCTTTCACCACCATTCCTCCCATTCCCATAATATACCCTTTTCTCACCCCGTTCATCATCACCCTGTTCTACCATGTCCTCTCCCTCCTTCAGTCATCTCACTTACCATATTCATACCCTGCTGTCCTCTTCCAATACCTTTACCACTTCTACCATCCCACACATTCTCAGGGTTCCTTGGACATTTGTAGGCAAAATGGAATTTTGATCTACAAATTATGCAGTCTTTAGCATTTCCCAAAACTATCCTTTATATTCATCCTTTTACCATCCACCCACAGCTCCCTATCCCTGCTAGGCCCATCACTCTCTCCTTTGATACATTTGATTTCCATATCATCTACAACTTGATTCTTCTACAACAGTCACTTTTCTTCACTTTTTTTCCCAACCCCTCACATTCATGCACCAATGCATCCCGAAAAGTTTTAAACTCCCACTCTTCTTTCCCACAGTACGCAAATACCATCTGTATTTGATTTGTACCAATATTCGCTCCTAATAAATGCACACATTTCAGTCATACCCCTAATCCACTTTCCCGAACAATCTTACAATTTACGTTTCACCAACTCTTCATCTGTCACATTTTTCTCTCATTGATTCATCACTTTGTCTTTTATATAAAAACACCATATCCTATCATATCGATCTCTTTGTTTTTCTTTAGCATATTCTTTAGCATGTGTCACCATTAAATGTTATTTTTTTTACTTCAAATTTATAAATTTTCAATATTTACGGTAAACGTCACATCTTAGAGTGTTCCGAATACAACAGCATTTCTTTAATTTTGATTTTTTAGAAATTCATGTGCGAAAAAAAAAATTATCCATATACATATATAGCTATATACTTAATTATAAAAAAAAAAAGATATACTATATATATACGATATATATATATATGTATATATATATATATATAGTATATAATATACTATTAAATATATATAAAGATTATATATATATATAATATTATATTACTATATATATTATATATATATATATATTACTATATATATAAATATATATATATAGTATATATATGTTATATTATATATATATGTGTTGATATATGTTGTAGGAGCACCATCTTCAGCCACCGTGCTATTTACGTTAGTCCTCAGATGGTTCTCATTCAGTGGTCAAAAAAGAAGTGAGAAGTTTATGTTTAATCTATATTTTACAACAAGACCATAAATATTAATAAATTTTCCCCCAACCTAACTAACTAACTAAGTTCCAAATATTTAAATTTATCCAATTTATACATACAAATCGAGACAAAATAAAATACAAAATTAATATACAGAATAATGAAAGAAACGACTTCGTAACTTATTTATGACTATCCGTAGTTAGCAGCTCGCGACCAGCGTACCAGCGGACCCACAGGTGGTTGTATGGCTCCAGTGACTCGTTTACCACTCCAATTGAAGTCGAGTAGAGCCCAAATCCCAAATAATCCCTTTGACCAGATTATACCCTTCTATGCGGGGCACTCCAATTCCACCGGTTGAATAATCCTCCAAATAGTGAGTCAGGGTTTATTTTTAAGAGCTGCAAAGTGATCCGGTTTATTTTTAAGAGCTCCAAAATGCTCTGATACTTAATCGGAGACCAAAGGAACCCACTGATGCCCTCGAAAAGATGACGTCCAGTTAGATCAAACCGTTTGTTGGTTCTCAAGCACCCCACTGCTCGTACTTTACAACAGCGATTTTAGCTGTTACTGTGTACCCAATGACACATCTCGAGAAATGCTGGCGTCCCACACCAATGTTCCCAGTAAGATTCCAAATCTCACACAAATACTACGAAGATTGAAGTCGTAATCGTGACTAGAATCGAGATTGAGAATGAGATCCCTGGATTTGAACCTTTAAACAAAAATGATTCCATTAAATATTACCCCTCTTTGATCACGAACAGCATATGTAATAATGAATATTGAATATAAATAATAAATTAACTAATAAATAAGTGAATAAAATACATACTAAAATATAATCAATACATAATAATAAATTTATATAATAATAATTAATAAATAATAATAATAAATAATAAGTAATTAATAATAATAATAATAATACGTCGTAGCAATATCCACTTGCTACCACTAAATAAACACACGCTCGTATTCGCAATCATACAACAACAAATATACACTCACTTTCGTATCTACAATTACACTAATAAAAATAACAATGAAAAGTCATAGCAATAATCATAATAATAATAATAATCATTATTGCTATTTAATAATAATAATATACATAATAATAAGATAATAGATAATCATAATATATAATACAATAATAATAATAATAATAATAATAATAATAATAATAATAATAATAATAATAATAATAATAATAATAATAATAATAATAATAATAATAATAATAATAATAAATATTAAATAATAATACATAATAATAATACATAATAATAATAATAATAATAATAATAATAATAATAATAATAATAATAATAATAATAAATACTATAACCATCATTTCCTACTCACATTTATTCATCCAACCAATATATATTCTCATACGCATTCCACATGCATTTATATCAAATTCTTCTACTCGTAACCGATCCATAACCTAATGCACTCATTTTAGAATCTTCGTATTTCCATACGATCACTTTGCCCAATTGACTTTAAAACATAACTTTTTCATAATTACTTTAAACAATTTACCATTAGCATCCAAATATTTGCACAATTTACCCTTTAACCTTAATTTCTTTCTTTCTTTCTTTATCTTCCTCTTTGCCCCACGACTGGGGGTAAGGTGCGTGTCATCCCTGTACCATTAATTAGTGAGAACTCGTCACAGACAGAAAATCCACCCTAGAAGCTTCTATGGGACCGCGACGGACCCCCACTATCGCGGATAAATTCGATCAAGTTAAAGGATTCATTCCTGGCCCAGCGTGCATGGCCACAACCATGCCCCATATCAAAACCCCTAAATTCACTCCTATTATGCACCTTTATTCTCTCCTCTGCCAAACTCGCATTTCTCTTGTTCAGACATTCGTTCACCGACTCAATCCACTTTCACTTCGGTCTCCCAGCCGGTCGGTTCCCAACACACTCGCCACTATACATCCGCTTAACCAACCGACTACCATTCATCCTTTCCACACTGACACAAACCATCCGCAACATACTTTCAATTTATTCTCTCATTTACCTTTCGTTCACACCACACAACATCTCTCTAATTCATTTTTCACTTTATCAATTCTTCTCACACCTAGCATTCCCTAAGATTGTCCATGGCGAGTCTGAACACATTGAACTTTAGATCGATACTTCTTATTCCAGACCAATAGTCTCCACTACATAACAAATACACACACGGTAACAACCATACCCCTCATGTTTAAGACCCTAGCGCCGACTCAACAGACTTAGATCCCTTTACATTCAACAACGATTTAATTGCACAGCAACGCTTCCTGCCATTCACAAGATTCCTACTACACTCGCATCATCCGTCCACTTCTCATCCAACACATAGCCCAAATACGTATTTAAACTCAGACACTTGTTCCAGCTGCTCACCACTCTAATACTCCACACGAGACTGTCGCTCGACTCACCAACCAATAACCTTGTACTCTTATTCTACGTACTTTCACTTTTCCTTTTACACACGCCTGCCAATTCTCTCTACCAATCCTCAGACTCACCACCAGATACGCCACACAGAACCAAATCCACTCACCTATAGGGCACACTCCACTCATCTTCATTCTCCATCATTCTAAACAAGATTGTGGAATCCCACCTCTAATACTTTCATAACCCATCCATATATCAAACTATGACAGATAACCAAGGAGCAAGTAACACAAAACCCTGTTCCACTCCCGCTATTATCCTAAAACAATTCACCATTGATACCATTCTATTCTTACACCACGCTGTCAACTTATCGTTCAACGTACTTTTTTTGATCCATTCGAAGACCTTACCACCCAACACATTATATCACTAAATCACCTGCACTAACGCTCGCCTATTACTCTATCATACACCTTGTTGCAATCCCATAAAACCTAAATACACATTATTCTTCTCTCTCCCTCGATTTTCTCAATCATTTGTCTTTCAATGTAAGATTGATCACACATCCTCTCCGACTCGCTAAACGCACCTGTTCTTCCACCAATCAGTCCTTAAGTCACCTCGACGCACTCTTTTCTACCAAAAATACCAGACTCATATCTCCCTCACCACTCAATCAACCTTATTTTCCCTATAATTTCTCATTTTCCCCTTTTCTCCCTTACCCTTATATAAGTGCACTATTACCGCTCTCCTCCATCCCTTGAACTATTAGCCTCATAAACTACTTTAGTAACGCAACTTCCAAAATCCATCATTCACCATCTCGCCTCCGTTCACTTGATCATTTTTCACCAGTAATTTTCATCTTATAACTGCAGATTTACCATTCTTAACTTTTTACACCTCTTACCCATTACACTCTCCTTACAATAAACCTCCATCCAAAAATACAATTCCTTCTTGCCCATCAACCACACACCAGATTCACTATCAACCTCGTTCAGTTACTGTTAATTATTGTGCAAATTTTCGAAGTGTATCTTATCCACACTCCCTCACATCCAATTTCCATCAGTTACAAAGCACTTATCCCTGATTCTTTATTCTAAAGCACTTCCCCTGTATTCTCATCTACCTTTCGCGCTTCCCCTTCCAGGAGCTTCTATTCCCTTAGTAAGATCCCCATTCATCCCTCCTTCCCTAAAATGTTTTCATTTACTTTGTTTTTCCTACGTTATGCACGTTTAGTATTCTCTTTTTTTCCATCCTTATCTATATTCCAGTCATTCTTTCTTTTGAACTTCTTCAACCTTATATAATCATTTAATTACACTTAAAATTTCACAGGTTCCTAACTTTAGATAAATCCTAAATAGTACATCCAATATCGATAGAAATTACAAATCTTTTACTTTTGACTTTCCCTGATACTTTTTAAATGGTTACTCATTCCCATCAAACTCGAACACTTTCCACTGTTCAAAACTAGTACCCCTTTACTGTTTAAATGTTGTTTACTTCACTCCTTCACAGATCACGTTTAATTTATAAGGACATTTATATTAGCTATTAAAATGTTATGCTTAACTTTTGAAATGTATCTTAAGCTTGCCCGATTGCACGGGGCCTTGCCAAACCACCAGACAAGATTGTACAATGGAATCCTCCTTCCAGTCTCGACTCTTCTATACACCTGGGCGACAGTAAAATTTAGAACTTTTGTCTGTCCTAAATCCATAGTGGTAACCAATGAGGTTGCAATTCTTACTGGGAGTTTTGACGCTGATTCCGAATATTAGCCATACCACTTTTTCTTATGTAACTGGTAGGGGTTTTTCGTAATACAAAATTTAAAAATTTAATATGTACATAAAATGAATAAGCATTGTAAGTTAATTTCTCACCTACATACTTTCTGCCAATTTAAAATGCTAGATTTTGAAGCATTTCTACTTTTAGTTTGCTTGAGGAACCATTCTTTTATAAGTCGCGCCAAACATAGTCTGCAGATATTTGATTTCAACTTTCCCTCGAGTAAACGCTTTTTTGAATAGTTGAATATCACTTGGTGGAAATCGCTCACCAATGCTCCTCTTATAGCGCCTAGATTGAAGTTAGGAAAAAGTCCAAGTGTGATGAAGAAAATGGATTTTAAGGAACATGTTACATCCCATTACTTTATAATTTGCGCGGAGTTCGGAAACTAGTTCTTCATATTTGTCGGCCTTAATGATTGCCTAGAACCCAGTTCATTGACCTTTTAAACGAATTCCATGTAGAAGTTTTCGAATATTATCCAACGCTTTTCATCGAAAAGTTGATGGTTCCTTCGATTAGATCTCACGTATTTGTGGCCAAACAAACTATACCCTCTTTTGAATATTTAGCCTCACTGCTTCGCATTGGTATATTTCTTATTTACGTATATATGAGCAACCCTGACCACCTTTATTCCATCGCGTTTTAAAAAAATTTTCCTTTTAACCCGAGTTGATGTGCAAAAGAGGAAGATATACGAGTTTAAATTTTCATATTGAAGGACAAGAATTACATTTTTATAATTCAGAGTACTATGATTTATTTTATAGAGGCCATTGCTTTCTCCGGCAAAATGATTTTTGATGATACTCTGCTTCCCACTCGATTACAGGAAAACAAACAAAATTATATATAATCCATGTATGGAGAACTAACCAAATGCGTCATAACTTTTAAATGGGCACATATAATTCCAAAATGCTCATTCGATCGTATTTTTCTGGATAACAAAACTATTTTTGACAATGTTCGAAAGGCTGCTTCTGATGGGGCGCATAGGCAATAGGAGCGAAGGTTCAATTTCCATTAATGAAGAAACAGCTTGCTTTATAAAGACTGAGTTTTAGAGAATCTATTAACACCAATTCTCCATTCCGTGTAGGATCATGACAGTTCTCCTAACTTCTTCTACATTAAGGAACACATCAGCTACCACTACCTATTCCGATTTACGAGAAAATAGCGTGCGGAGATTCTTCTTTGCGTCGCCAATAAGCGAATTGTAGTTACCCTTCTCAAGGAGAATTCCAACGCCTTTAATCTAGATGAAAGAGTTGTGCTGCATTTCTTCTCACTTGGGGGTTTAGCTTCATTGAGGGTTCAATGGATTAATTCTATAGGTTTCTGCTGACATAGTCCAATCATACTCAGCGGTCTTTTTCAAAGTCGTACAATTTTCATCTGAACGTAATTCGTAAATCTTCTTCGTCCGGAAGTTTTCTGATAGGAGATTCACCATTTTCAGATGAGTGCAAGGGATAGGAAGTCTCTCGCTAGTGAGGCAACCGGCTAATAGCCGAAGGCTAGGTGTTGGATATTAATGGTCTTCTTGTTACTTGATTGTTTAGTTATGTTTCCAGCAATTTTGATGCAAATATAAATAACAGATCCAGTGTGCAGTGATCCATTTGTGCCTCCATACCATTGGAATAGCAAATGGCATATGTCTGTTACCTGTCCGGTTCAAGCCGAACACTAAGTAATGTATACACAAGAAAGCACATGCAAAATAGAGAGTGCCCCCCACAAGACTATCCTTTGCATCACCAATCTTAATGCTTCAACAATAAGGTTTAAAATGCTGTTTTTTTAAAGGGAGTAATATGTCCTCATTTGAGCTTCAAGCGTTACCTTACCACAAAAAGTGTACAAAATTTCGTTTGCGAATTCATTTTCACAATTTACCGTAGCCACTTTATTAGTATATCTGATCTGTAAGTGAAATTTAACAATTTGTCAACATTGTAGCTATCAGATATAATAAATTATATATATTTAATTATATATATATATATATATATATTATAGTATACTATAATATATAATATTATATATTATAGATAAATATATATATATTATATATATATATAATATATATACTATAATATATATAATAGTATTACAGTGGCGGTTATCACAGGGATTTTTTTTTTGGGGGGGCCAGACAAAATTCGTTCTATATATATATATTATATATAGTATATTAATATATATATTGATGATATATATATATTATCCAATATATATATATATATATATATATTTATAGTAGATTATATATTAATATTATATATGATATATATTAGAGTATATATATATATACTATATATTTATATATATAATAATTTAACCTCTGGAATATGTATAAACGAATTTATGATACTTACAAAATGCTGTCTTAAAAAATTCAGGAGGGGGGCCATGGCCCCATGGCCCCCCCCCCCCTGGATACGCCAATGGTATAATACTGTATATATTATATAATATAATAGTATATACTATATATATATATATAACGTTAATATATATAAATAATATATATATACTATAGATATATATAATATATATATTCTATATATATATTATATATATAATATTATGTATATATAATATATATATATAAAAAATATATATTATATTATATATAATATATATATATATATATATATAATTATTTATATTTATTATATATATATAGGTATTTATATAATATATATATATATATATATATATAATATTAATATATATCTCTATACTATACTTATTATTATTTATATATGTATATATATATATATAAGTATTATATATATATATTTATATATATTATATATATTAATTATATTATGTATATATAATAGTAATATATATATATATACTGATATATATATACACTATTTAATTATAATACTTATAATATATATACTCATATTATATAATATTATATATATATATTATATATATTACTAAATAAGTCCAGCAGATCGCTAACAGTCAGCGGATAGCAAAGTCACTGCAGGCTAGTAGTGGAATACTTTCACGCTTTCCCACAGCGGCACATGATAGCTAATAAGGACACGTTTTTCGAGATAAGGACACGTGTTTCATAGGTTACAAATAATTGTCATGTTAATTTTTATTTTATTATTATTATTATTATTTTATTATTATTATTATTATTTTCTTATTCTATTTATTGCATTTATTTGTCATTGTTCTTTTCGTATATTTGGATTATTCCTGTCGCGTATTGGTTTTCAGTAGGGCGGCTAGCATTCGCTTCCGGTTCGTTGTCAGCATACAGAGGCCGCGTTGTTGCGGTTGCCCGAAAGCGGTCAAACGCGCCAAGGCCGGGCAAGGAAAGAGTCTGTCTTGACTCTGGACAGACAAGACACAGACCCCGCTTCGACTCACCTGTATATACTATAAATTATTATAGGTAAAATAATTTTTATCGTTAGCTTCCGGGCTCCGGTTCGTCAGCCTTAGTGGCTTCGAATATATATTATAATTGGTGTAACGTATCGTATTCGGTTAAAATTTGCAGGGCGAGTTAGTATGATGAGCGTGTAACATCGTCACACAAGAGCACAGGAGCAGTCGTTGAAGGGGGTGGGGAACCCCACCCCCCTTAAAAAAATACAAAGTGCTCGTACATTGGCTGAAATTTGGTGATATGATTCAGAGTTAAATTTCTCTAGAAACAGTTTAGTATGTGATCCTATAAGGAGTGTTGGCCTCCTGGCCACCGGGTGACTTGGTGAGCCGGTGCAGCGAGCCGTGGTTTACGAGTAAACAGTCGGATATAACAAACAGTATTGGTGTGCATTATTTATAGGTTGAATTCGAATCCGTTAGATCTCCGAATATGATGGTTTATAAGACCGGGTATAGGGTGTCTAGGGGCCCCAAACTGAAAAAAAAGCAACAGGTTGCAAACGAGGTCGCCAGGAGGAATGGAGAAGGAGAAAAGATGAATGAAAGGAGGAAGAGAGTTATTAGAAGGAATCTGACTCAGAGACAGTAGCAGTGACCCAGCTCACACCGGCTTGCTGGCTGTCGCGGTTGCGCGGGTGCCGAAGGTTATTAGAATATTTGTGTAATGATCCAATATGGTGTGGGGCTTGTCGTTATTATATGTTATGTGCATTCTTGTAGAGTTTGAAAATAATTGTTCATAATCCAATAAAGATAAAAAAATAACAATAAATAAATAAATAAAAAAATTTGTTATCCTTTTTGTTTATAACTTACAGATTTTGTATTTGTTACATACCCTAAAGCAGTAAATCAGCAAAATCAGTAAAAATCAACCACCATCCAACCACCTACCAGTCCACCTCTACTACATTGCATCCTTTGATACTATTAATCTAATTATTATTCATTTCAAGTCACATTTCGAGTAGCATTTTAGGATAACAATAACATCAAAATCAAGTTTCTTATATACAAAGATACAATCAAATATATGCCTAACGATAACAAAGTATTTCACATTTAAATAGTTACTTAACTAATATTCTGCAAGTATTAAATCACCAACACGACACCTAACAACCTTAAAACAGGAATAAACGGTTCACAATTAACAAAGTTTCACACCTAACAACAGTAAAGTACTAACTCAGCGTACAAAACACGTGACTTAATTCAACTTTGTCAAGCGTCTCTAACATAACATGATTAATTTTACATTAAAAACAGCGGTTTAATATTTAGAAAATATGTATTTACCCATAACCGGTGTAATTCATTTACAGTTACGAGACCAGCGAAAGTATAGTTCTACGTAAAAAGTTTTCACCATAACTAAAGCAACAATAACATATGATTAGAACTAAGAATTTAAGTGCTTACAACGACAAACACTGACATTCTTGAACAGAAACGCTAACATTATTAAAAAGATCCAAACTTATCACACAGTAAAAGTACTAACAGAGACTCACAGTAAACATAATCCATTCACACTTTTCAAACAGATAATCACCAACAGAACAATGTTAATTTTACATTAATCCACATTACATATTTAACAAAACAAAATTTTGCATAAAATTTTAACCAGATACCATAACCCTAACCGGGTAAAGCAAACAAAGTAAAGGTTTTACCCTCAGTCAGCTAGAACTAAATGACATAACTACTTAAGCACACGACGCAATCAGACGATATAAAGAGCTTTCATGTATACAACTAAGTCAATAAAGCGAACAATACGCGGGAAGTAAAACAACTTCTCATTTTTTTAATACCATATAATTATTGATTGAACAAGAGCGTTATATAGAATCAACATAAAACATATGAAATTCATAAAAACATAAGTATTATTTTAACTATATTAAAGTTCATCTAATCAGAGAACAATTAGGATTCGAACATTACCTTGGAGTAGCGTGTCCATATATATCCGTGCTAAAGAATATCAACACCCTTTGAAAAAGATCGTAACTTAATGCCTTCAGCAACACTAAACCATTTTCGGCATACTGTCGATCTTCAGCAGCACCATTCTCTCATACAAGAGAAAAGTAACTCATCCAAGCTGATAGTTGATTAACGCACTCTGAACTACTTGCCAATCTATACGGAGAAACCACAATGCATTTCTGTGTAAATAATCATAGAATTACACCATTGGTGCTAATGATGTATTAAGTCCTCAAGTATGTCACATCGTTAAGAATGGCGATGTGGAATTCGTTCTTTTTTATTTTACAGCACTTGCGTGAATATTTTTCAGATGTTGCGAACTTGTGAAGCCATATACACGTTAACGCTAATGAAGGTTCCACAAGCAATCGATTGGTTCCAGTTAGTGGCGTTTACATCAAGGATTTTAATATTATCCTACACGACCAGAGAACACAAACGTCCTATTCTAATTAGAACCCACTCGTAACGCTGCTTCCAGGTCTAGATACTTCACTAAGCTTTGATCTATCGGGAATAAAAAACACTTATCCTTAACCATGAACTTGCGAATGAACTGTTAGATCAAATCATCGATGACCCTGCATTGATTAAAGGTCATATTATTTTGGACCCTCTGGGCGAGCAATAGCAAGCAATTAGCTACGCCTGATTCGGTTACGAATTAAATATAAAAATGGCACGTTCTGTTTGGATAATTAAGGCGTCAGTACAGGCACCGGCGAAAAATACTGCCTCTGACAGAACAGTAGAGTGTTAATTAAACGAATCCCATTACAAGGGTATATGAGATGCCTGTTTCTTTCAACCCACATACAGAAGAAAGTAAACAAGAATACAGACGCGACGAACAGAACCATATCAGTTCACTAACGAGCTATATATGCTCCGCTTATGAACGAACAACATAACAACAACACACAAGCAACAAACAACAACAACACAAACAACAACACAACAACAACAACACAACAACAACAACAACACAAGTAACATAGTTCAAAAAGTATAAGTTCTTATATAACTAACCAACCAATTATATGCTAAAGTAAAACTGTAGGAAATAAAGCTAACAAATCATAACCGAGACTAGGAATATAATGTAGCAATCTGGATCAGAGATACCTAACACACCTTACACTCGAATAAACAACTAACATTAAGAGCCAGTTCCGATACTTGACACAGGCTACAAGAACCTAGACAGTATTACCAAAACGATAACACCTATTCAACATTTTCAACACACTATCGATCTACATAATGCAATATGTGCTTTATATTTTACATAACAACTATTAGACTGTACTCGCATCTTCAGAGTGCATCCACTTTCAGATACACACATAGCACAAAAATATTGAGTTCCTTATAGTATACCAAGACAGCCAATAGATGCTAACATAACCAATGTTTTCACATTAATAAAGCTAATAACAAACTGATATGAGTTAAGAAAATAATGTACAACGAACAAACATCTAACACAACTTAAACCCGAATAAACTGGTTAAATTTAACCAAAGTTTCCAACTTAAAGCACCGCATAACGAGTAAACTAACATTCGCATACATACGTAACCTATTATAACTTTTTCACAAGCATATCTCTAACAATTTAACGATAAATTTACATATTCAAATGTAATATTTAAAAAGAATTTATTCATAACCCTGTTTGTAATTATTCATCAGGACCAGCACGAATAACTTAAACATAACAATAAGTGTCTTATCCACACATACACATAAAATAAGTTCTTCTATATACATAACGACTCGAATATATAGCTGAACGTAACGTTTATTACATTATAAAGTAACATAACAATAACCATCGAACTAAAAGTTTATAATGGACAACGACAAACTAACACAACATACACATTACAATAACTACTACCATTAACAAACATTCCACCACACCTCAACGCAGTTAACAAGTACCATAACACTTCGCAAATAAAGTAACCTTCACCATCTTTTTCAAGCATACTCATAACATATCAATGTTAGAATTTACATTAAATCGTAATATTTAAACAAAAAATCTAGCATAAACCTGTCGTAATCATTCACGACTGACAAAGAACTTATATGACTAACGTAACAAATAGCGTTCTTTCATCGCAATTGCGTAACTATTTAACAAAAACATTTCATCTCAACCTCGTTCTAAATATCATAATCCTACACGCATAAATTGCTAAACAAAAAGAGATTGTTACCAACAACAATAACAAAAATTAACCAAATTTTGTTGCCTGACATAAACATAAAAATATTCTATTGAATAGCAAAATCATCACAGTAAAGGTCAATAGATTTACTGAATTTTAACGAGCAGTAAATCAGAATAAATCATTCAGTACAATACAAACACCCATCCCAGCAGTTCCCACTACCCATTCCCACCCGCCTCAGTGATTCAATATGACTATTGATTAAGTCATATTTCTCGATATCATTGGATTAAACACAAACAGATAAAAATTAAGTTGCTTATAATTAACTGGTACGAAGTAATGCTTAACCAACAAGTTCTACATCAATAAAAGCTATCCGATACTCGATACCCGCCACAGAGGAATATTCAAATGTACAAATGCCGACACTAACATTAAAAACCTGCGTATCGATCAATAATCAAGCTAACATCGTTTGAAATTTCACCTTACTTATCAAAGCCGTAACAGTAGTGGCTAGAGGTTCATACAGCTGCTGATATATGTTTCACTTCCGCATATCATCAGCAACAGTAAAAGCTTTGAATAACTCTAACCAAACACGAATCTGTTAACAAAGTGCACCAATCATAACCAAGAATACAAACATCAATTGACACTAATGACTGAACAGCTTAAAATCATTCGGTACAAAGCGTATCAACACTCGATTATCCGAATAATAAACATCTTGACATGAACTAAACGTAGACAAAAATTAATAACAATGTCTAGGGCAAAACAACCTACATATAACCAACCAAAAGACATAATACCAGAAGGACAACAGTTCTGAACACATCTCGTCACGTATACACAGTATAAATACAAAAATCACCAATTAAAATAAACAATTGCAAATGCAAATTATTAAGAATATATTAATGTAACATAACGTACCTAACTACGAATAAACCATTAACCAAGAGTATCTAAGCAACACATTTACCTTCGGAGAGAAAACCCGACTGGAGCGCTCTTGAAAGAGTTGTCGAATCCTGAGAGGGGGACATCACCGAAGGGTGTAATGCGCGGCTTTGCGGCCTCAGCCCGCAAGGGCTAAGGCCTCTACCCACTCCTTCGAAGGGGTAATGCCCGCTTCACCCCTTCGAGGTGATCCCCCTCTCGAGGATTCAATTCTTCAAGGGCCACTCCCTACAAGGTATCTTCTCTCGGAAACGGATAATGTGGTGCTTTAGATACTCTGGCGGGAGTTACATGAAAACTGATTGTTTCGAAGTCTAGGATATTTATGTTAATTATCTTAATTATGGAACGAATGTCGAAAATAAACATGATTTTCTTAGAGATAATGGATGAGTTTTTGTAAAGATATTACTGTGGTTACTGCAGCGATGTGTGATATAGACCAACGTGCGCAGCGTTAGGTTAATGTTTATGATTGAAAGTATGTTAGGTTCTGCCCTAGAAATTTGATAATGTCTACGATTTATTCATAGTTCAAATGATGTTATGTTCGAAACGAGTGACACTTTGACGAAGATAAGTGTCAGTTCATGGTTCAAAGTTTGGCTATCTTTGGTATAGCACGTTGGTGCACTTTGTTAAGGGTGGCCGAGCACAACTATCAGAAGCTCACCAATACTATGTCTATCCTCTAGGAAAATTTCAACTCTGAATCCTCCTCACCAAATTTCACCAACAGCACTTATCGAGTTATCTTGTTAAGGGAGGTGGCGGTCCCCCCCCTGTCGGACCAGAGGGGATGTAACTTCGATAACAACGAGGTATACCTCTCATACAGTAACCCCCCTTCCCAAAATTTTACCCCGATCGATAAACTGCGTAACACCGATGATAAATTATATATCAGAGCCATAGGCTGAGCCGGAGCGGAAGCCGCGAGCACGGAGCCAGAGCCGGCAGAGCCTAAACAAAAAAAATTAGTATTTCACTTTATACATTTAATTATATTTAGTAATTACAGGGAGTCGAGCCGGTCTGTGTCTGTCTGTCCCTCAGGGGGTTGTCTGAACCGGACCACGGACGGTGCGGCTGCAGCTGCGGTTTGCGGCCAGGCAACACGGCGCTCGTGTGCTGACAACGACCAACGCAGGCTGAAATGCTACGCCTACTACCATTTAGCGACAAGGCAATAATCAAAGATAAAGAAACTATATAG
>JABUQX010136164.1:7500-15084 GCA_015478945.1 Trachelipus rathkii | reverse complement strand
ATCTTTCTTATATTCAATTAAACTCTACTTGAAAAAAAAATAATAAATAGTAATAAAATAAGCAGTGAGTTAAGGAAAAATCAATATTAGTATTAATGTAGATTTGGTATGGAATTTCAGCGACTAAATTTGCGGTATTTTAAATGATATATAATTATATATATATATATATTTATATATATATATATATATATATATATATATATATATATATATATATATATATATTATATAATATATATAGTATATATATATATATATATATATATATATATATATATATTATAGTATATATATATATATATATATATATATACTATATATATTAGTATATTATTCCTTATGTATAGTATATGATAGGTAATATTATATATTATATATTATATATATATATAGTATTAATATTATAAATTATATATATATATGGGCATATATACATATATATATAGCATACATATATTATATATATAATATATATATTATATATACTATAGTATATATATATATATACATAATATTAATGATAATATATATATATATATATATATATAATACTATATATATATGATATATATATATATAACTATCTATATAATATATATATATAATGATATGTATGTATATATTTATTTTATGTATATATATATTATTGTATATTTATGTATATATATAATATATATATATGCATATATATATATTATATATATAGTATATATACTATATCATATATATAATAATTATATAATATATATTATGTCAATATATAACATATATATATATATAATTATATTATATATATATAATTGATATATATATATATATTATTATATATAGTATATTATATATAGTATACTTATATATATATATATATATATATAATATTTTATATACTATATTATATTTATATATATATATTATAGTATATATAATATATATATATATTATAATACATATTATAGTATATATGTATATATATACATATATAATATATATATATATATATATATATATATATATATTATTATATATAGTATATATATATATGATATATATTAATATATATATATATTATACTATAATTATATATTAATATATATAATTATTATTTAGTATATATCTATAATATATATATAGTATATACTATATTATATATATTATAATATATATATATTATATTATATACTATATAGTATATATATATATATATATAGATATATATTATTATATAATATATAATTATATATTAATATATATATATATGATATATATATATATGTCTATATAATAAATATTTATTATATATATAAATATGAGGTGAATTTGCAGTAAAACATGGTTCTCTGATAAACAAAAATTTTGAAGTAATGAAGATGTTTGTTAATTTTTATTCAAAATATATAATATATCTAAAAATCTGTGGGCCTCGATAAAAATGCCCTTTTTTATTTTGTTATAAAAAAACAATTAACATTAATTTTTCTTATCTTTTTATTTTATTTTTAGGCTCTTTCCATTTTAGCTTTTTTAGTTTCCTTTGTGTTTATATGTTCCTTCCCTCATACAAGTTAATTTATGCGTAGCTATAAACATTTATATATTGTACATATATATATGTAAATATATATATATATACCTATATATAATGTGATATTATATATAGATATATTATATATATATATATATATATATATATATATATATACTATTATTTATTATATATATATATATATTATTAAATATATATATATTATTATATATATGGTTATAATAGTATACTTATTATTATATATATATGTATATATATATATATATTTATATAATATATATGTATATATATATATATAATATATATATATATATATATATATATATATACTTATATTATTTATAGTATATACTATATATATATATATATTATATATTATATATCGGTATATATATGGGCGTGGCCAGGGGTCATAGGGCCTCATCTAATATAAGATTATATATAATTAGTATAATTATAATATAATTAATTTTTTTTTGATAATTTGATTCTTTTAATTTTAATTTGTAAAAATAGTACTACTTTGTAACACATTTTTTGTCTTTTGGCAACAACTGTAAGTATTCTATTTCTTATACCTGGAAGTCATATTGAGAATTGAGCTAATATTTTTCTACACACTTATGATTTTGTGGACCAGGATAATGATATTCATAATATTTACCAAATTTCGATGATAAAAAATTGGTTGATTAAATATTCTCGGTTACCACAAAGTAGAAGAAAAACTAACATATATTAAGTCAAAGGTAGTTTTTATTTATTTTAAGTTTATACAGCAGAGACCTCCAAAATATTTAGAAGTGAGAAGTTTTCTGGATTGTATACTATATACGGTAGAGCTTTCACAAAATCAAACCCAATATAGTCGTCCAATCATTGTTTTCGTTAAAATGATCCTTTGGTAGCTGCGTTCAAAGCCCAGAATATGCTTGTGAAATGGCTGCGCCTACTGGCTCCTCTGAGTACGCCCCTCTCTCTGTTACTCCTTCAAATTTTAGCGAAGAATAGAGCATAAAGAATGGACTTTGAGGGACATCTTGCAGTCAATTTGCCGTAGTTCGACCAAGGTCTCAAAAATTCCTCTCATTAGTTTCGGTCTTTTGATCCCAGGAAGAAACAAGGAGTACTGCAACAAAGCTGTTCCCAGCTGCTTTTTCTGTCCTAGTCAGCTTCTTTTTCTACGATCTTTTCTTATTTATGGTCCGACGAAGACACCGGCTTTGGCCTTGCTCAGACAGCTAGGAAGGACACTTGCGGTAGATGAAGGCGAAGACTCCTTATTGAGCTGTTGACAAGCTGTTTTATTGGAGCCTAATTTATTGGTGTAGTGGAGGAACAGATGTCTGGGGGTCCAACAGAGGTTCCCATTGATATTGTTCCTTGCCTACACTTTATAAAAAACCGCTTCAAAGGGGTTTGTTTTTTTCTTTTGGCGTTAAATCCCCCCCCCAAAATTCCTTTTGGGCCTTTTTTTTGTCTTTTTTTGGCCTGTCCTCTACGGGGGCCATGCTATTCCAGAGGCAAAGGTAACATGAAAACTTGGTAAAGCCGCCTTGTAGACAAATCAGTATGACCACCATTTTGAAGTCTCCTATGACTTCCAAAATGTGTCCTTCATATTTCAAGGCACTTAGCAATAGCTTGACGTTTCTGAGTCCCTCTTTGAGCTGCACCGAGTAAGCCAAGGGAAGAGATGGATATATGTTCCCGGTATGAAGTAGCCACAGTGTTTGACTCTCGATAGCTATCAATGAAAGGACCACTCGCAGGGGGTTACAGGCAATTCCAGGGGCCTCAAACAAACCTGTCACATTGTGGCAAGTCAAAGCTCATCTTGACTGGTGAAAATTGAAAAAGAGTGGTGACGTTTTCTCTAACTTGCGAATTTCACACTTTCATGTAAAATATTCCACTTTGTGATATATGAGACTTTGCGAGACCAAGATCTCTGATCAAGTCATTGATATCTTCTAGGTTGAGGAAATATGTGTTTCTCCCTTCAGCTACACTATATTCAGGATCAATGACTTTATCTTCTTCTGATTCTTACATACTTCAGAAGATGGTTGATTTCCCTCAGGAGAGTGTGGCACATGCGAAGAAAAAACATAAATTCATTTTAGCAAACGTTTCGTTTTTAATGTTACTACATTTTCAATGCCAAAAATGGGATGAACAAATAAAGTTAATATAAATTTAACAAAATAAATTACTTAAAAAAAATATTAATACTATATAAATTCAAAATAGTGGGAAGTGCAAAAACAGATAGTAAATAAAAGATAACTAACAAAAAACAGAAAAGTAAAATGAATGAATGGTTAAAAGGATAGAAAAACATACATTAAAGAAAAAAAGCAAATGTAGAGAAAAGAAAGAAAGAAGAAGAAGACATATTCAAGGTTTTATGTATAAGGACTCTAAAATCCAAAGTTCTTCTTCAGTGGAAGCAGTGTTGCAGAATAGAAAAGTTATTGATGGATATAGGATGTTTAGTAAGATCGAATGATCTCTGTAATCGTCGACTATGTAGGCCAAACCAGTCTACAGCTTAAGATGAGAGCCTTCAAGCACATGGACATTTTGTTTCGTACTAACCTTCCTATTCCTCAACCAGAGAATTCAGCTATCAGAGATCAATCCTATCTTACAACGCATCCTATATTCTACAACAACTTTTCTATTCTCCAACATGCTTCTACTGACGAAGAACTTAAAATTTTATAGTTCTTATACATAAAAACACATAAACTAAGACTTAATATCCATAATTGTCATAAAATTTATAATGGCATTTCAAATTGCTAGATCTGTGTTTTCTTTTTCTTTCTTTCTTTTCTCTCTTCATTTGCTTCTTTCTTTTTATTTATTATCTAGTCTATCCATTTACCATTCATTTTATTTTTCTGTTTTTTTTTGTTAGCAATCTTTTATTTACTATCACTTTTTACACTTCACTCTATTTTGAATATATATATATATATTTAGTATTAATATTTTTTTAAAGTAATTTTTTCTTTTTCTTTTTTTTACACGACGCCACCACTCACGGGCAGGGCTCTTTCCAAAAGGAGGGGACAAAAAAAAAATAAAATAAAAAATAACAAAAAGAAAACAAAAAAAATAAATGGAAGGTAAACCCAACCAGTCCCTTGCCTAACGTAATTCCCTTACGTGGGCTCAGACGTGGAATTTAATTAAGGAGATGAAGATTGAATACTGCTGGGAAAATAGAGGAGGACAATGACAAAACAGATGTGGCTCGAAAGAATGAAGCACCACAGCGAGTAATCCTTGAGTCTCCAATATTCACACAATATTCATGTGAGAGTAAGGCACCTCTTGTGTTAAGAAAGCGACGCAGTGGTGGAGGAATGTTAGAGGTAAAATTCTCTCGAACATTCTTCCGTTGAATACCGTATGAAAAATGATTAGGAGCCAATGTCAGCGTCCCCAGAGAAAGGCGTCAAGGGAGTCAGAAAGTATAGGACAGTTCTAAGTCTCTTATCCTTAGCCTCGACAGTATTCAAAAGGAGAGTGGAACGCGGATCCACCGTCAAATGTGAGAACATTAGTTTCACTAGCTACAAAATATAAACGGTGGAAGATATCAATACTATTGTTGTTTAACGAGAACATGAAAGAATTTCCATTATACTACTAATATTATATATTATTATATATATATATATTATATTATATAGTATATATATATATATATATATATATATCATATATTATATATTAATATATATATAATATATATTTATATTATGTATATATAATATAAAGTATATATATAATATATATATATTATTATTATATATATATATATATATATATATATATATATAATACTATATATTACATATAATAGTATATATATATTATATTATTATATATATATATTATAGTATATCTAAATTGTGCTTCAATGATAGGTTTATTTTAGCTCGTTTTCATTCAGTAACGATATATATATATTAATAATATATATTATATATATATATATATATATTATTATATATAAGTTAGATAATATATATATATACTATATTACTATTATTATATAATATATTTTATATATATATTATAAATTATATATATATTATATATATATATTATATAATATATTAATTAAATATATATATATATTATATATATATTTATATATTATATAATATATATATAATATATATATATATATATATATATATATAGATATTATATATATATATATACTATATATATATATATTATTTCTGGTCAAGGCCCTCTTATATATAAAATATAAAAAATATATATATATATTATATATATATATATTTATTATATAGATATTATATATATAATATATATATTATATATATATAGATAATTATATATATATATATAGATATATTATATATGTGTATATGTATATATTTACATACTAATTTCCATTTTTTAACAATACTTTTATAAACAATTATTCTAAATTATTGAAGCCATAAATTAGATTAAAACTTGTCAGAAAGGCTCATTTTTTTTTTCATTTCTATTTTAAGTTTTCTACAAATGTGGAAGTGACATTATTTTGGCACTAATAAGCGTTAAATAACAAATAAATCCTCAACTGAATTTCAAGACATAACTTGCAAATTTTAATACGTAACTTTCTAATTTTATTATTCTTATTTCAATTTGAAATACAATTTTCGTTCTTTTTGGAAAAGTTATTGGACTTCTTATAAAAGAGTTTTCAATTCTTTTATGCTCATTTGCTTAGCAATTAGAAAAAAAATCATTACTATTTTTATAAGCACTCTCTCTCTCTCTCTCTCTCTCTCTCCTCTCTCTCTCTCTCTCGCTCTCTCTCTCTCTCTCTCTTCTCTCTCTCTCTCTCTCTCTCTCTCTCTCTCTCTCTCTCTCTCTCTCTCTCTCTCTCTTATATATATATATATATATATATCTATATATATATAGTGTGTGTGATAGTATATATATTATACTATATTATATATATATATATATAATTTATATATATATATATATTATATATTATTATATATATATATACTTTTATATATATATATATGATTATATATTATATATATTAATAATATTATATTATATATATTATAATATATATATATATAAATATATATTTATATTTTATATATATAATTATTTATATATATATTATATATATATATTATATATATATATATATATATATATATATATTATATATATTATATATGATATTATATATATATTTAGGGTGTTTCAATTTTGTAAGGCAAAAAATAAATGTAAAATTTTTGGAGACTTTGCTTACGCCCCGGGTCTCTGTGATGTAAAAGATATATATGCCAAATTTCAAGATGATTGGATAATATTTAGAGGTTGCACACTTTGAACAGTTGTGTAAAAGTAGGTAAAAAATGTGACTTTTCAATCATTAATTTTGTTGGGAAAGCTAGAAATCACAAGCGTAAAATAATATTAAAACTAGACACTAAGATTAATAGGTAGTATGATAGACAAAAGATGTGTTATATTAATCAACTTTGAACGATGCAATCCCTTCTTTTGTTCGCTTGGGGACGACTTTTCTGTGATGCTCGACAACCCTCAACAAGAATTGTTTTTGTTGTTCGTCCCTGACCGATTCGTTAAACCTTTTTATCAGAGCAATTCCTCTTTCTGCGGTATCATTGACCACCTTAAGAGCGTTCACATGGCTTCTTAGAGAATCACTGCAGTATTCTGTCACGTCGTGGATCCCAAACAATTCAAAGAACATCTTTGTTTTATTAGTAACGAAATGGCTCAGGTCTTTCCTTCAAACACTAGGTTTTTACCCTCTAATCGTTTCATTTCCTTTTTCTTTGCAGGTTTGGTTTCTAGATTTATAGTCATATTTTCCTTAACAGCCTGAGTAATACGTTCGTCCAAAATAGCCAATCCTATGTTTGTTTCTGACAGATACCAAAGGTGTCTCTTAGCAACTGTGAGAGCACTTTTTTTGACGTCTATGTCTGGGTAAGTGC
>JABUQX010136163.1:0-26774 GCA_015478945.1 Trachelipus rathkii | reverse complement strand
GATGGTCATGTGGAGATGAATGATAGTAGTTGTTGCTGGATGGTGAGGAGGGCTGGGGAACTGACTGGTTGGGAGACCGAAGAGAGAGTGGATTGAGTCGGTGAATTGAAGGAGAAATGAGTTTGGCAGAGGCGAGAAGGAAGGTATGATAAGAGAGAATGGCGGGGTTTGTATGGGGGCATGGTTGTATCACCTGGGTTAGGGGGATGAACTCCCACATTGACGAGATAATTATAGTGAGGGTTCATCGCGGTTCCATGATGTTTAGGTGATTCCTTTCTGCTCCAGAGCTCTCACCAATGGTGGCGGTAGGGCTTTCGACGTTTGATCATGCCCTCCTACTGCTTTCTTTCCGATGCTTGTACAGCACTTTACCCCAATCTTGGGGCAAAGAGGAAGGTGAAGAAAGAAAGAAAGAAAGATATATATATATATATATATATATATATATATATATATATATATAGTATATATATATATATATATATATATATATATATATATATATATATATATATATATATATATATATATATATATATATATTTTTTTTTTTTTTTTTTTCTTCCTTTATTTTCCCAAAAATTAGGGTGTGGTGAAAACAAATAGGATAGTTAGGTAGAAGAACATGACAAAAGTTGAAAAGAAAGCCCAGCCTTACCGTCTCACCATTAATTAGCGAGAACTTATCGCAGTCAGAAAATCACCCTAAAGCTTCATGGGACAAAGTGATGGACCCTCACTATGGTAGATCGTCAGTGTAAGGGTTCATCCCTTTTGGCCCAGGTGGGCCACAACCATACCCCCTCAATCCCCTCCGCCATTCACTCCTGTTATACACCTTCTTCTCGCCTCTACCAAACTCACATTTCTCTCCTTCAGACATTCATTCACCGACTCAATCCACTTTCTCTTCGGTCTCCCAGCCGGTCGGTTCCCAACACACTCTCCACTATACATCCGCTGAACCAACCGACTATCATTCATCCTTTCCACATGACCAAACCATCTCAACATACTTTCATTTATTCTCTCATTTACCCCCTTTTTTCACACCACACAACTCTCTAATACGTTCATTCCTCATTTTATTAATTCTTCTCACACCTAGCATGCCCCTAAGATTGTCTATCTGAACACATTGAACTTGAGATCTATACTTCTTATTCCAGACCATAGTCTCACTACCATACAATAACACAGGTAACAACATACCCTCATGTAAGACTCTAGCGCACTCAAGACTTAGTCCCTTTACATTCACCAACGATTTAATTGCACCAGCAACCTTCCTGCCATTCACAACTTTCCTACTACACTCTGCATCATCCGTTCCCTTCTCATCCAACACATACCCTAAATATTTAAACTCTGACACTTGCTCCAGCTGCTCACCATCTAACATAACTTCACACTGAGGACTGTCCTCACTCACAACCATAACCTTACTCTTATCTACGTTTACTTTCAAACCCCTCCTTTTACACACCCTACCAAATCTCTATATCAATCCTCTCAAACTCTCTTCAGATTCGCTTCACAGAACGAAATCATTCGCATATAATAGGTAGGGCACCCTCCACTCATCTCCATTCTCCATTCTAACACCATTTCCTGCCATCCCCACCTCGAATTCTTTCATAACCCCATCCATATACAAATTGAATAACCAAGGAGACATAACACAACCCTGTCTCACTCCGCTATTAATCCTAAACCAATCACCATTGACACCATTTATTCTTACACACGCTTCACTATCGTCATACATACTTTTGATTCCATTCAGAAGCCTACCACCAACACCATATATCACTAATACCTGCCATAAAGCTTCCCTATTAACTCTATCATACGCCTGTTGTAAATCCATAAAACCTAAATATAATTTATTCTTCTCTCTCTCATCTTTTCAATCATTTGTTTCAATGTAAAGATTTGATCCAATCATCCTCTTCTACCACTCCTAAACGCACCTGTTCTTCACCAATCAGTCCTCAGTCACTGACGCACTCTTTGACCAAAAATACCAGCATATACCTTCCTCACAACACTCAATAAACTTAGACTCTATAATTTCAGCTTCTTTTCTCCTTTACCCTTATATAAGGGTACTATTACTGCTCTCCTCCAACCTTTGAACTATACCCTCCATAAACGCTTTCTTACACAACTTCCAACCAATCACCATCTCGCCTCCCTGATCATTTCACTTGTGCTTTCATCTATACCTGCAGATTTTCCATTCTTCAACTTTCTCACTCTACCCATTCCCTCCTACTAATGACCTCATCCCTAAAATACCTATTCTTCTTGCACCATCAAACCCACACACATTCACTATCACCTCTTCATTACTGTTGATATTGTGCAGATTCTCGAAGTGTTCTTTCCACACTCCTCTCACTATCTAGTTACAAAGCAACATCCCTATTCATTATTCTAAGCAGATTCCCCTTATTCTCATTCTAACCTTTCGCGCTTCCTTCCAGAAGAGCTTCCTATTCTTTGTATGTCCCTTATGCCTCCTCCTTCCAAACTATTTGCTCTTTTACTTCTTGTTTTCTCCTACGAATACACCTTTTTGTATTTCTTTTTTCTCCTTATATAATTCCAAGCATCTTTCTTTGAGTTTTCATCATTTGCTTAGTACATTCAACCACGCTGAGTTAAGACATTTTTACCTTAACATCCTCATATCACCTCTTCATTCCACCATTCACTGTTAACATTCTTACTTCCTACTTTAGCACATCCACATACTTCCTTTGCACTACTAACAATTGCTTCCTTCATTTGCCCCCAGATTTGTTCAGTGTCAACTTGTTCACATTCAACCGTTTACTAGCGAGCGCTCTTACATACTTATCCTTATTGTCTTGCTCACTTAACTTCACCTTAATTTTACCTACTTCCTTTCGTATCACCTTCCATCCAAGCCCCCACTAACTTAATTTTACATAGAACAACATAATGATCCGATAATCCCATTCCTAAACCCCTAACTGATTTAACATCCAACACATACTTCAACATCTCCTTCTTCACCAACACTAAATCAATCATACTTTTCACTTCGATACCATCTCTACCTACACCAACTCTAGTATACTTATGGATACTCTTGTGTTTAAAGAAAGTATTACTTACACACATACCTCTCTCTTCACAGAAATCAATCACCTTCCTACCATTCTCATTTTCTCCAGCCACCCCAAAACCACCTGTTATACCATCCCTTTTTTGATCACCTATCCAACCATTCAGGTCCCCCAAAACTATCAATCTGAAGCTCCTACTCACCCCATCCAGAGCATCATTCAGATTATCCCAAAAAATCGTACTCTCTTCAACGTTTCCCTCAGATGGACCATATGTCACAACCACACATACCTTGACCTTTCAAACTTAAATTTAACCATTAGAATTCTAGTACTCAATCAAAGTCTACTATAGCTTCGTACCACAGGTCACTCATCAAAATTGCAACTCCTTCTCTTCCTCTCTCATTCATTTCCACACCAGCACACACACATTTCACATCACACCACTCAGTTTCAACGTTTCCTTTCATCTTTGTTTCAGTCACAGCGAGCAAATCACTTGTATGTAAAAGGAGGCTCGTATGTAAAAGGAGGGGTTTGAAAGTAAACGTAGATAAGAGTAAGGTTATGGTTGTGAGTGAGGACAGTCCTCAGTGTGAAGTTATGTTAGATGGTGGTGAGCGAAAAAGTGTCTGAGTTTAAAATATTTAGGATATGTAGGATGAGAAGGGAACGGATGATGCAGAGTGTAGTAGGAAAGCAGAATGGCAGAAGGTTGCTGGTGCAATTAAATCGTTGGTGAATGTCAAGATCTAAGTCTTGAGTGCGCTAGAGTCTTACACATGAGGGTATGTTACCTGTGTTATTGTATGGTAGTGAGACTATGGTCTGGAATAAGAAGTATAGATCTAAAGTTCAAGGTGTTCAGATGGACAATCTTAGGGGCATGCTAGGTGTGAGAAGAATTAATAAAATGAGGAATGAACTTATTAGAGAGATGTGTGGTGTGAAGAAAGGGGTAAATGAGAGAATAAATGAAAGTATGTTGAGATGGTTTGGTCATGTGGAAAGGATGAATGAAAGTCGGTTGGTTAAGCGGATGTATAGTGGAGAGTGTGTTGGGAACCGACCGGCTGGGAGACCGAAGAGAAAGTGGATTGAGTCGGTGAACGAATGTCTGAAGGAGAGAAATGTGAGTTTGGCAGAGGCGAGAATAAAGGTGCATGATAGGAGAGAATGGCGGGGTTTTGTATGGGGGCATGGTTGTGGCCCACCTGGGCCAGGGGATGAACCCTTACATTGACGATTTACCATAGTGAGGGTCCGTCGTGGTCCCATGATGCTCTAGGGTGGATTTTCTGTCTGTGACGAGCTCTCACTAATTAATGGTACAGAGGGGGCGGTAAGGCTGGGCTTTCTTTTCGACGTTTGTCATGTTCTCCTACTGCTTTTCTTTTCCGATGCTTCTAGCGCACCTTACCCCCAATCTTGGGGCAAAGAGGAAGATGAAGAAAGAAAGAAAGAAAGATATAAATATATATTTGGTTATTTATATATTTGGTTCTGTGTGGCGAATCTGAAGAGTTTGAGAGGATTGGTAGAGAGATTTGGCAGGGTGTGTAAAAGGAGGGGCTTGAAAGTTAAAGTGAATAAGAGTAAGGTTATGGTTGTGAGTGAGGACAGTCCTCAGTGTGAAGTTATGTTAGATGGTGAGCAGCTGGAACAAGTGTCTGAGTTTAAATATTTAGGATATAAGTTGGATGAAAAGGGAACGGATGATGCAGAGTGTAGTAGGAAAGTTGTGAATGGCATGAAGGTGGCTGGTGCAATTAAATCGTTGGTGAATGTAAAGGGACTAAGTCTTGAGTGTGCTAGGGTCTTACATGAGGGTATGTTGTTACCTGTGTTATTGTATAGTAGTGAGACTATGGTCTGGAATAAGAAGTATAGATCTAAAGTTCAATGTGTTCAGATGGACAATCTTAGGATAGTGCTAGGTGTGAGAAGAATTGATAAAATGAGGAATGAACTTATTAGAGAGTTGTGTGGTGTGAAGAAGGGGTAAATGAGAGAATAAATGAAAGTATGTTGAGATGGTTTGGTCATGTGGAAAGGATGAATGATAGTCAGTTGGTTAAGTGGATGTATAATGGTGAGTGTGTGTTGGGAATCGACTGGCTGGGAGACCAAAGAAAAATTGGATTGAGTCAGTAAACGAATGTCTGAAGGAGAGAAATGTGAGTTTGGTAGAGGCGAGAATAAAGGTGCATAATAGGAGTGAATGGCGGGGTTTTGTGAAGGGGTATGGTTTAGGCCCACCTCGGAAAAGGGATGAACCCACACGACGATCTACCATGGTGAGGGTCCGTCGCGGTCCCATGATGCTCTAGGGTGGATTTTCTGTCTGTGACGAGCTCTCACTAATTAATGGTACTTAGAGGGGCGGTAAGGCTGGCTTTCTTTTTCGACTTTTGTCATGTTCTTCTACTGCTTTTCTTTCCATGCTCGTCACGCACCTTACTCCCATTCTTGGGAAAAAAGAAGCGAAGAGAAAAAAAGAGAAGAAAAAAGAAAAATATATATATATATATATATATATATATATATATATATATATATATATATATATATATATATATATATACAAAGATTGTCAATTTTAAATATATATATATATATATATATATATATATGGAGAGCAGTAATAGTAACCTTAAATAAGGGCAAGGAGATAAGGGGAACTGTAGGAACTATATGGAAATTTGTTTATCGAGGTTGTAGGGGAGATAAAACACAGTCTTTTGCTGAAAGTAATGAGGGACTGATTGGAAGAACAAGGTGAGTTTAGAAGTGGTAGAATGTGTGATAAAATTTTCACAGTCAAACAAATGATTGAGAAAATGAGAGAGAAGAATAAACTGCATTTAGGCTTTATGGACTTTCAACCGGCGTATAACAGGATTAGTAGGGAAGCTCTGTGGCAGGTGTTAGTAATATATTATAGTGTTGGTGATAGGCTTCTGAATGGTATCAAACGTATGTGCGTTGAAAGTGAAGCGTGTTCAATAAACAAATGGAGTTGAGACAATGGTTTAATGTTAATAGTGGAGTGAGGCAGGGATGCGTTATGTCTCCTTGACTTTTTAATTTGTTTATGGATGGGGTGATGAAGGAATTACAGGCAGGGGTGGTAGGGGAAGGTGTCAGAATGATAAAGAATGGAAGAGAGTGGAGGGTGACCTGCTTATTGTAGGCTGATGATTTGGTTTTGTGTGGTAAATCTGAAGAAAGTTCGAGAGGATTGGTAGACGGGTTGGGCAGGGTGTGTAAATGGAGGGGCTTGAAAGTAAATGTAGATAATGATAAGAGTAGAGTGATGATAATGAGTGAAAAGAATCTGCGTTGTGAAATCATGTTGGATATTGAGAAATTGGAACAAGTACCTGTGTTTAAATATTTAGTCTATATATGGGAAAAAAACTCAGCAAGAAAAACTTTTTTCAAGGGTTTTAAGTTCAAATTTTTTCAGTATATTAGTTTTGAATTCTAGAAGTTTGAGGGAATACTTGCTACATTATTTACTTCTTTATGATTTACCCTCTAACAGCTAAAATCAGGATAGCACAACAAGCAATTTTACATTTAGACGAATGCACAGTCAAGATCACTTAAACTTAGTGGTCACTGTCTAATCTATATGCGAGGGCATCGGAGACGCTACTCGCGGTAAAGGCTTGTTGCTTCCTCAGGAACACGTAATAAATGCATAGGCAAAGAGTAAATGATTTTTTAATACAACTACATTTAGGCTACTGAATATAGCGAAAAAAGGGGGTCTGACCTGGAACAAAAAGCAACAGAAACAATTCTTCCACAAATGAAACTAGTAGCTATATATGTACATCATACTCAAAGTCCGACAAAATCCAACTATCGGAAGAAGTTTGAAAAAAGCACGTATTTTCAAGACGGCTGCAAAGTTCTTTTCTGCTTTTGTTAGATTTGAATCTTAATATTATGAAATGTTTGAAAGTAAATATTTTATACTTTTTGAATTTATTATCACAAAACAGAGACTATGCATATATTTAGTGAGAAGAAAATGCATTTGAATTTTATATATATATAGTAAAAGAATATATATATATATATATATATATATATATATATATATATATATATATATATATATATATATATATATATATATATCTCTTTCTTCTTTTTTCACCTAACCTTATTTTCCCAAGATTGGGAGTAAGGAGCGCTACAAGCATCGGAAAAGAAAGCAGTAGAGAGAGTATGATAAATGTCGAAAAGAAAGCCCAGCCTTACCGCCCCTCTGTACCATTAATTAGAAAGCTCGTCACAGACAGAAAATCCACCCTAGCTTCATGGTCTCGCGAAGGACCTCACTTATGGTAAATCGTCAATGTAAGGTTCATCCCTTGGCCCAGGTGGGCCACAACCATGCCCCCATACAAAACCCCCGCCATTCTCTCCTATCATGCACCTTTATTCTCGCCTCTGCCAAACTCACATTTCTCTCCTTCAGACATTCGTTCACCGACTCAATCCACTTTCTCTTCGGTCTCCCAGCCGCTTGATTCCAACACTACTCTCCACTATACATCCGCTTAACCAACCGACTCATTCATCCTTTCCACGTGACCAAACCATTTCAACATACTTTCATTTATTCTCTCATTTACCCCTTTCTTCACACCACACAACTCTCTAATACGTTCTCATTCCAGTTTATTAATTCTTCTCACACCTAGCATGCCCTAAGATTGTCCATCTGAATACATTGAACTTTAGATCTATATTTATTCCAGACCATAGTCTCACTACCATACAATAACACAGGTAACAACATACCTCATGCAAGACTCTAGCACTCCAAGACTTAGTCCTTTACATTCACCAACGATTTAATTGCACCAGCAACCTTCCTGCTACCTCAAACTTTCCTACCAGCACTCTGCACTGTCCGCTCCTTCATCCAACACATACCATAAATATTTAAACTCAGAGATTCTGCCCCAGCTGCTCACCACTAACATAACTTCACACTGAGGGACTGTCCTCACTCACAACCATAACCTTACTCTATCTACGTTTACTTTCACCCCTCCCCTTACATACCCTGCCAAATCTCTCTACCAATCTTCTTCTCAAACTCTCTTCAGATCGCCACACAGAACCAAATCATCTGGCATATAATAGGTAGGGCACTCCACTCCCTTCCATCTCCATCATTCTAACACCCATTTCCACATCCCCACCTCGAATTCTTTTCATAACCCCATCCATATACAAATGAATAACCAAGGAGACATAACACAACCCTGTCTCACTCCACTATTAATCCTAAACCAATCTATATTGACACCATTTATTCTTACACACGCTTCACTATCGTCATACATACTTTTGATTCCATTCAGAAGCCTACCACCAACACCATATATCACTAATACCTGCCATAAAGCTTCCCTGTTAACTCATCATACGCCTGTTGTAAATCCATAAAACCTAAATATAATTTATTCTTCTTCTCTCTCATTTTCTCAATTTCATTTGTTTAATGTAAAGATTTGATCCATACATCTTCTCTTAACGCACCTTGTTTTTCACCAATCAGTCCCTCAGTCACTCGACGCACTCTTTTCGACCAAAACAGTATACCTTCCCTAAGAACACTACCAAACTTATTCCCTATATTTCTACAGTTCCTTTTTCTCCCTTACCCTTATATAAGGGCAATTATTACCGCTCTCCTCCAATCCTTGGAACTATACCCTCCATAAACGCTTTGTTATACAACCTCCAAATCCAATCAATCATCATCTCACCTTCGTTCTGATCATTTCACTAGTAATTTCATCTATACCTGCAGATTTACCATTCTTCAACTTTTTCTACCCACCCATTACCTCCTCCTTACTAATAACCTCACCCCCAAAATACCTATTCCTTCTTTAACCATCAAAAACACACATTCACTAACACCTAATCATTACTGTTAATATTGTTCATTCCATAATAAGATCTACATCCATTTCATCAGTTACAAAGCACCATCCCTATTCATTATTCTAATTCATTATTATTCATTATTATTCTATATATCTATAAAATATATATATATATATATATATATATATATATATATATATATATATATATATATATATATATATATATATATATATATATATATATATATATATATATATATTCCAAAATCAACAAAATAAATATATAGTAGTTACTCAATATCTGAGTCTTCTGATGAACTTTCAGCTCCATTTTCTAAAGCATTTTTGCATCCTTTTTTATGGCAAAGGCCGAAAGCATCAGTAAAAGTAAAGACTTTGGAGCTGGTGGTAAGTCACGTGTGTTTGGAAAATATTGTTTATTCTTTACAAACCATCCCCAACTACAAGCGTCCTCTGCATGCTCTTGACCTTTCCACTGCAATACTTGATAGTAACAACGTAGAGAGTGATATTTCACGGCTGATTCTGTTGGTGGAAGCATTTCTGGTTTAACAAACGTTTTGGATGAAGCCACTTTTTCCTTGAAGATACGATGGCGAAGCTCTTGCAGAGTTTCATTTTTTCTCCCTCCAAAGAGCAACAACATTGCTTTTCTTCCAGCAGCTTCAATTTCCGCTTGGCTCTTCTTTGGCTCACAAAAGGTGTGAGCAGTCTCTTTAAGAGCCTCACTGTTCAGAAGCTTTTTGAATGCTGACGCCTTACCAATACCGTGTATGTAGGATGTTGAGTCACAGCCGGTATAGGCATGAAAGAAAAGTAAATGCCTGCACATTTCTTCTCCAAGCACTCTTTGAGCAGATAAAATGTATATTTTTCTTTCTCTTATTTGTCGACCAATGTCACTTCGAACTTCGAAAATCAAATCAGTAGCGTGGTACAGCAATAAAATCAAAAGATCAGTATCCTCTCCGACAACAACTGTATCGCACAGTTGAGAAATGTGGACTGCTTCTCTAGCGATTGAAACATCAGCATCATCTTTAGTGAAAATAACTTTACATCCCCTTTTCTGTAGATGGTTGCCTATGAGACTAATCATTTTAGATTTATTCCCAGTATTTAGAAGAAATTTCTCCTTCTTACCTATGAAAATTGTTTCTGGAGTTAAATTTACAGTTGGGGCTAGCTTTGAGTTTACACCTTGCCTGCGATGCTCGCTATCTTTTATTGAGGGCATGATTCAAGTGTTGTACCCATCAAACACAACTGAAGCTCTTTCATACTTTTTACATTAAAATCAGCATAAGATGAAGCTATTTCATCGAAAGTGACGCTTTGTTTCCATGGAACTCTATTAAGTAGTGGGCCACCGTTTAACACATAATGGTTCTTGTCAATCTCTGGATCTGTGAATGTACTCTCAAGTGGTTCTTCTTCAGGAAGTGACTTTAAAATGTATTCGTAAATTGCGTTGGCCAGTTTAGATTTTGTGTTTTTCGCAACAGTTTGATATCTCAAACAGTGAGGGTGGCAAGGGGCAAAGCTCGTGATTAAGTACTTCCACACGATTCTTTTTATTGAAGAAAAAAGAAAATAAATCTTTTCCTTGGACACTTTTCACTATATCTTCTCCAATACTCAGCAACTTTTGAACATTGACAACATCTGGATCAAAGGAGCGTTCTGTAACAATGTTCCGAAGGGTTGGATCAGATGTAAAAGGAGATTTTTTTTTAGGAATTCAAGAACTTTCGTACCATCTTCTCTGTCTACCAATTGTCTTGATCGATGCATTTCTTTGTGCTGTTCACTAGTGGAATATGCAGTTCTTGTTAATGCCTGCATAGCCAAACTGAATTCACAAGTGGCAGGCATGGATAAAACCCATAAAGCTCGCATACATTCAGACAGTCCACTGCCTCTTGTTAGACCTCCGTTTGTTTTAATGGAACGCATTAAAACTTGTTCAATGACGAGATCACACCCCAAGCCTGACCAAGGTGTATCAGACCTGTGATCCATTTTGGAAGGCCAAAAAATATATGTTGTTTCCTTGAGGGCAGTTTTCTCATGGTTTGCAAGTAAAGGTAAGCAGATTTCAGGTAATTAGTGTGACCTGCTGCTGCAAACACAGGCAAACATTCGCGAATGGCCTCTAGGTGGGACGACCAAGAGCCTGATCGATCTGCTTGAACAAGTTTACGTGCTACACTTACCATGGACTGATACTCTGACCATAGTTCACTGGTCAAAGAGATCTCCTTCAAAGTCTCTCTTTTTTCTGTTATAATTATGTTCAATGTATGGAGAGATTCTGACCCTTCTACATCGGATGCAGTCTTCTTTTGCATCTGTAGGTCATCATATAGAAGGAGAACATCTTCAGCTAAAGGTTTGTTCTTCTCTTCACTAAATATGTCACTCAACAACATTGAGCTCAGGGCAGAGTCAACCAGCATATGTCCACGAAAAGCTCTAGACACAGCTTTGCCAGTCAATATGTGTTTCACTGTGTTGACCCCATAAACTATCTGCAACACATCTTCGAGAACGGAACCTTCCATCAAATGTTTAATTGCTTCTTGGATATTCATCAAAGTGTGGAAAGACCCCAGCACAATGACCATGTCCTCAAACTCTGCTTTGTATCTACAGTCATTTGCAATAATAGAAGCTTTCCAGAAAAGAGGTTGATCGAGCATCAGAACTGGGGAGATCTCTTGTGCTGTTGATAAATGACAGATATACTTCATACATGATAAAATGCAAGTCATATTATTAGGTTGGAGGTTGATTATTGGTTGTATGACAACTGATGATTTCCCAAATGTGAAATGTGTTATCGCATTTAAGTGTCACCGTTTGATCAAAAATAACTGTCTCATCGTCAGTCTTTTCTATGAGATCTTCGCCAGCAACTACTGATGCGCTGCATGAAAAATTTCTGATTTCTTGATAGGAACTACTAAAATCAAGACGACTCAGTACATCTAAATGGAGCTGGGATAGAGTAAGGGAATACACCAAAAATGAAAGCCCTATCTGCATGTGCTATGATAGCTCGTGGCGCACACGCCTGCATTATGTATTGACCAATTGCAGCTATTTTCAATTAGTCATACCCAGAAAATATTTTCGAGCATAGTAATTTTCAACTAGAGGGAAGGTATTCCAGACTATCCTGTATATCCAAATCAACAGCTGCGGGATAAAATTCTTGTTTTCAAGACCGATTACTTTCTTCTTTATATTCCTTTTAATTAACATTGCTGCTTTTTCAATTAGCCTTATCTTTTCCGCTTCATCATCTAGACTCTGGTGACATTCATAATGGTCTCTTATTATAGACCTAACAGATTCTCTTAGGACGACAACATCCTTTTGGCCTTGTTTTTCACTTATAAATATTGATTCTCCAAAATGTTCAATAAGTTTTGATTTTAGGCATCGTGGACTGTATGCTTTTTCTTCAGTATGTTTCAAATGCTCGTTCTATTACTGAAATTATATCACTGACTGTATGTAGTTCGTCTTCATTTTCCTCTAGGTAAGAGCATACCTTTCCAAACGCTTCTGCTTGTGTTTCATTTTCAGGTCGACCAAGTTTTATCTTTTGTCTTTGATCACTAATATTCCTGTATTTGTAGGGAATACTTTTTCTGTTTCTGAAATTTAAACTGCAAGATTGATGGTACACACAGTCAGCTGCATGGATGCCACTCTAAAAGTATGTCAGGCGTCCGTGTGCATCAACAGACCACCCGTCATTTCTTTTCTTACATATTTCAAGTATTGTTTTGGGGAATGTATCAGTCTTAACAGTGACAGATTCTAACATAAGGTTGCATTCTCCACTGAAATCTACTAACTGTTCACAGAAAAAGCAATCAGTTCCACTGTTAAATACACCTAGAGTGGAACGGGATCTCTTTTTTTGAAACAGATGCCTCACCTTCGGTAGATGGTCTTCTTACTGAAATTTGTATGTCTTTCTTGTCTACGAAGCGCTTCCGACACAAAGTATGCACAAAATCTCCGGCTGAAGCGCAGATGTTTGAACAATGTTGTTTGCAAGCTTCGTTGATTTCATATGCACCTTTTTATGTATAGGGTTCAGATCATCTGATTCACTGTTCTTCTTATATAATATGCAAATATGTTCATGAGCATCCATTATAAATACATATATTTATTTATATCAATTTATTTAATATAGATATTTAGTTAGTACGTGAGCTGTACTGAATTTCAACAAATCTAAAGCCTGAAACAGAAAAAAAAAAGAGTAATTTTCATGTTGAAGTTTACTTTATAAAATAATTTAAAATTTATATACTAAATAATCTACTTTAAAATAAAAGGCATTAACACTGAAATCACAAGATATGCACTACACTGTTTCACGGTTAGCACTAAAACTATAAGTTATGTGCGTTCTTTTTATATAAGACCAACGAACTACTTAGATCTTTATATGGAAAGCGTAGAACAGCCAGGCGTCGATGTCATCAAACATTTACTATCTCTTACGATGAAATTTGAAATAAATAGCAGAAATCATCAAAAAAATTAGTATCCGACCTAAACGCATAAAAAATAATAAAAAAATTAAACTCTGCATTAAAAATTAATTTTAAAATTTGTATCACAAGTCACATATCATTCACTTTCAAAGAAATCACGTTGCACCGGCGGCCATTGGAAAATTAAAGAAAAATCAACTTTCCGGGAGTATCAATTTTGTCGGACTTTGGATATGTGAAAAAGTAATTCATTTGAAGTTAAATCATATTGGAATCGTTTCTGTTACTCTTTGTTCAAGGTTTGATGCTATTTTCAGTAGAACAATTAGGAAAAGAAGGGAAAAATGTTGCTTCAAATAATATTAAAAAAAAAAATACTAAGAATTAATTTACCGAAATGCCAAACACGCTGCAATAGTTAATACTGGATCCAAACATTTTAATATAGTAGAAGTTATGACCATTTTCCCTAAATTTGGTGGCAGTGGAAGATCTAACAAATGATGACCTAATTCGGTTACATCTTCCCAAGGATCCAAAGCATCCATACTCTAAAAATAAAAAAATAAAATATAATTCATAGCTCGTATTAATCATATTTAAAAAATTAATAATAATAATAATAATAATAATAATAATAATAATAATAATAATAATAATAATAATAATAATAATAATAATAATAATAATAATAATCTACAGACTGAAATAGGTAAATTCCTAAATGTAGAATCAAATAAGCTTTAATTATTATTTATCAAACCTTCGTTTTACTATGAGTTATACCTTAAAAGCTGGTGCTAAGATCTTTTCTACATTGCACTGCACAAAATCGCTCGTTATAATTTTTGACTAAAGAAAATCATTACAAGCTGATCTCTTTTCCATAAGCCACTATATAAAAACTAATATATATTAAAGTCTAAAAATCATTTAGAAAATTACTGGTGAATTCCCAGTAGAGGGAAAAACTTGATTAAAAATGTTAACATACCTTTAAAAGATGAACAGCATTTTTCACAGCCATAAAAGCTGGTGGCTCAGGAGCACGAGCTAAAAAGTCTGCAATTAACATGTTGGGCATGGCTAACAATTTCGTGTGAAGACATAAATCCTGAAATTAAAAAATAATACTGTTATTACTGACTGAATTTTAAATGTGTAGATTCAGCAAAAGATTTTATAAGCTTTCCATAATAATAATAATAAAATAATAATAATAATAATAATAATTATAGGGGAATAAGTTTATTGAGTGTTGTAGGGAAGGTATATGCTGGTATTTTGGTCGAAAGAGTGCGTCGAGTGACTGAGGGACTGATTGGTGAAGAACAAGGTGCGTTTAGGAGTGGTAGAGGATGTGTGGATCAAATCTTTACATTGAAACAAATGATTGAGAAAATGAGGGAGAAGAAGAATAAATTATATTTAGGTTTTATGGATTTACAACAGGCGTATGATAGAGTTAATAGGGAAGCTTTATGGCAGGTATTAGTGATATATGGTGTTGGTGGTAGGCTTCTGAATGGAATCAAAAGTATGTATGACGATAGTGAAGCGTGTGTAAGAATAAATGGTGTCAATGGTGATTGGTTTAGGATTAATAGCGGAGTGAGACAGGGTTGTGTTATGTCTCCTTGGTTATTCAATTTGTATATGGATGGGGTTATGAAAGAATTCGGGGTGGGGATGGCAGGAAATGGTGTTAGAATGATGGAGAATGGAGAGGAGTGGAGGGTGCCCTACCTATTGTATGCGGATGATTTGGTTCTGTGTGGCGAATCTGAAGAGAGTTTGAGAGGATTGGTGGAGAGATTTAGCAGGGTATGTAAAAGGAGGGGTTTGAAAGTAAACGTAGATAAGAGTAAGGTTATGGTTGTGAGTGAGGACAGTCCTCAGTGTGAAGTTATGTTGATGGTGGCCTGAGCAAGTGTCTGAGTTTAAACATTAGGGTATGTTGGATGAGAAGGGAACGGATGATGCAGGAGGTAGTAGGAAAGTTGTGAATGGCAGGAAGGTGGCTGGGTGCAATTAAATCACAGAATGCAAAGGACTAAGTCTGAGTGCGCTAGGGTCTTACATGAGGGTATGTTGTTACCTGTGTTATTGTATGGTAGTGAGACTATGGTCTGGAATAAGAAGTATAGATCTAAAGTTCAATGTGTTCAGATGGACAATCTTAGGGGCATGCTAGGTGTGAAAAGAATTAATAAAGTGAGGAATGAACGTACTAGAGAGTGGTGTGGTGTGAAGAAAGGGGTAAATGAGAGAATAAATGAAAGTATGTTGAGATGGTTTGTCATGTGAAAGGGATGAATGATAGTGCTGGTTGGTTAAGCGGATGTATAGTGAGTGTGTTGGGAACCGACCTGGCTGGGAGACTGAAGAAAAGTGGATTGAGTCGGTGAACGAATGTCTGAAGGAGAGAAATGTGAGTTTGCAGAGGCGAGAATAAAGGTGCATGATAGGAGAGAATGGCGGGGTTTTGTATGGGGGCATGGTTGTGGCCCACCTGGGCCAGGGGATGAACCCTTAAATTGACGATTTACCATAGTGAGGGTCCGTCGCGGTCCTATGATGCTCTAGGGTGGATTTTCTGTCTGTGACGAGCTCTCACTAATTAATGGTACTGAGGGGGCGGTAAGGCTGGGCTTTCTTTTCGACGTTTGTCATGTTGTTCTACTGCTTTTCTTTTCCGATGCTTGTACAGCACCTTACCCCCAATCTTGGGGCAAAGAGGAAGGTGAAGAAAGAAAGAAAGAAATAATAATAGCCACGTTGCTCTCTTCACCAATCATTTGGCAAACATAAGATTTAAAAATAAAAATAAAGGTAGAGGGAAGGGGAGGGGTGCAAGTTCAACCAGTTAGCAGAATCGAAATGTCAAAAGATACAAATTTGTCAAATTAACCCAGGGAAAGAAAAAGTTTAATAGTGTAATTATTAGAGTTCTTAAATTAAGGAAAGGTCTAGTACGTAGGGTTCATGTCCAAGACGATCAGGATAGATCTCCGATCTGAGTATTTAAACTCATGGGAAATATAGTTCAAATATTTTGTAGCAATTAGAGTTTTAAATATGCTGTCAATGTATATAACATAAATGTCTAAAAAATACTTATTACCCTTCTATATGGTAAATTTTATGTTGCTGTGTTTCTCATTTAAATGTAAAAAACATTTTTGCATATCTTTTTCTTTGAACACAATTTGGCAATACATCTAATCTCACTTACCTGGAGAGGAGACCTTAATATTTCAGGCGTTTGATGTGGTTGAAGGAGATTAAAAGCGCTTCGGGAAAAAAGATGATATGCAATGCCTGGCTGACACCGACCAGCTCTTCCTCTTCGCTGCACAGCAGATGCTTGAGAGACCCAAACAGCTCGAAGGCACGAAACACCTGATAGAGCATCAAAGCTCATCTGCAACAAGAATCAAATAAAAAAAAAGTATGTATTAGAATTTTGCTATTTATTAGTAAGCAAAGTAGGTATTTGACTATTCATGCACTGAGAAATGTGATTTAGCAATTATATCGAATGTTTATAGTTTACCCACAATAATGTTTTAAGTAGTTTCAATTCACATTGAGATCAGACTATTCCTGAAGACTCGAGTTTAATACAAATTTACTTAAATATTTAATATTTAAGTAGATGAAGATGTTAAATGTACATATGTATGTTTTAAGAAAATTGTGCTTTCTCACGGCTTGAACAAAGTAAAGTGACTCGCTTTAAGCCTTACAGGAATTATTATTATATTATTTTTACATGAGCATGTAGATCACCTGGATTGAGAAAAATAAATGATTAATTAAAGAAAATATGAGATCTACACACATTATAAAGGTGTCAGATGATGATTTACTTTTTAAATATATTCTTAGAATAAACTAATATGACTATAGAAACTCAGTTGCACACAAAGAATCGACTTTAATAAATTAACTATTATTCTGGAACTTTTTTGCCCCGGATTCTTTAAAAAATTGCAAATGCAAATGACAAGAATACATGATACAAATAAAAAAGTTTAGTTTTAAGTCATCTCAATCTAAGCAAAATTTTATTGGTCTCAGCATTATCAGTCAAATATCTTTACTTAACAATGACAAATAACAATGACAGACTCAAGTTTTAAAGCTACAAAACCATAAATCAACCCCTTAGGCCAGTGTTTCCCAAACCGTGCGCAGCGAAGTATAGCTGGGTGCGCCGTGAAAGAATTAAATTATATTAAAAATGAGTAAAATATGAAATAAAACTCTTAATATAAATTATCAATTTTAAAATAATATAAAATCTTGCATATTTGTTGTGTAGTGCTTGGTTCAGTAAGAATGTTAGTTTCCTTTAGAAAGAGGTCAAGATATATTTGATATTTTATTTGGCTATCTTAAAATATGGAATTTTTCATGGAAATCATGCGTTGGAATATGCACTGATGGTACTCCATCCATGGTAGGCTTGATGAAAAGTTTTGCATCATTAGTAAAACAAGAAAATCCAAATGTTATCAGAACTCATTGCTTTCTACATAGAGGTACTTGTTTCAAAAACATTACCAATTGAATTAAAAGACGTATTATATAGCAAGTTGTTGAAAAGGTTAATTATATAAAAAGCAGACCGGTGAAGACTTGCTTATTTGAACAAATTTGTGTAGATATGGATTCCCAGCATAAATGTTTAATTTTACACACGGAAGTTAGGTGGCTATCAAGAGGAAAGGTTTTAAGTCGCATACATGATCTCCAGAAAGAATTACTTGCTTTAAAAAAAAAAAAACACCAACGGTTTTGTGACTATTTAAGATGGAAATTTTGGATTTCTAGACTGGAATATTTAAGAGAGATATTTACACCACTCCTTAATAGTCTTAACAGAAGCATGCAAGGTAAAAATGAAAATATTCTTACTCCGACAGATAAACTGATTGCATTTCAGAAAAAAATATCAATTTGGAAAACTAAGCTAAAAATGGTAACTTTGAAATGTTTTCATTACTTGGTAAAACCAACATAAAAGAAATGACTCCTATTGTAGTTGAGCATTTAACAATTCTAGAAGAAAAATTAAACTATCATTTTCCTTTTGCTTTACTAGCAATGATTACTAACTTTGGCGAGAGAGATCCATTGTATAAAAATTTTACTTATATTGTTTGAACTTAGAATAAGAATAAGAATTGGCTTCTATTTCCAGTGATCGGGGACTTTAAATCAAGCATGAAGAATTCTCTATTGATGCATTTTGGATTTCTATTAGAGAAGAATATCTCTCGGTAGCTAAAAAAGCATTATCCATTTTGATGCAGTTTTCCACATCATATTTATGTGAATTGGAATTTTCTTTCATATGTAAAAAAAAAAAAACCAGACTTTAACATTGCATTTCCAAAGTTTACAAACTTAACTAAGTATTACGTCCAAACATCAAAAATGTGGCTAAAAAAACATCAAACCCATGTTTCACATTTACCAAACAAAAAGTAAGTACTGTATTTAATTTTCCTTAGTTAAATTTTTATGTTCAGGTATGTATAAATATACTCATTTATATATATACTATATATATAAAATATTATATATATTATTATATATAATTATATATATATATTATATATATATATAATATATATATACTATATATAAATTATATACTATCGTATAATATTATCATAATATATAATAATTACCATATATATAATATATTATAACTATATATATATAATATATAAATATAATATATTAATATTATATATATGATAGTGTTCTTATATCCTACTATATATATATATATAATATATATATATATAATATATATAATATATATAATATAAAACACTATATATATAACTAACTCATATAGATATATATATATATATATATATATATATACTATATATATTATATGATATATTAAGTATATATATAATATATATTATATATAATAATATATATAATATATATATTATAATATACTAATAATATATATATTATATAATATATATAATAGATATATATATTATAGTATATATAAAAAAAAGGAACTTTAGAAATTAATGGGGAATAAGTTTATTGAAGTGTGTAGAAGGTATATTGCTGTATTTTGGGTTTGAAAAGAGTGCGTCGAGTGACTGAGACTGGTTGGTGGAGAACAAGGTGCTTTAGAAGTGGTAGAGATGTGTGATTCAAATCTTTACATTGAAAAACAAATGAGTTAGAAAATGAGGGAGAAGAAGAATAAATTTATTTAGGTTGTAGGGATTACAACCAGGCGTATGATAATAATAGGGAAGCTTTATGGCAGATTGTGATATATGGTGTTGGTGGAGCTTTGATGGGAATCAAAAGTATGTATGACGATTAGTGAAGCGTGTGTAAGAATAAATGGTGTCATTGGTGATTGGTTAGGAGTAATAGCGGGAGTGAGCAGGCGTTTGTGTTTATGTCTGCCTTGGTTATGCAATGTTATAGGATGGGTTATGAAAGAATTCGAGGTGGGGATGGCAGGAAATGGTGGTTAGAATGATGGAGAATGTGAGATAGTGGAGGTGCCCTACCTATTATATGCGGATGATTGGTTCTGTGTGGCGAATTCAATGAGGAGAGTGTGAGAGGATTGGTAGGAGATTGGCAGGGTATGTAAAAGGAGGGGTTGAAAGTAAACTAGATAAGAGTTAAAGGTATGTTGTGAGTGAGGACAGTCTCAGTGTGAAGTTTATGTTTAGTTGTTAACTCAGTGGAGCAAGTGTCTGAGTTTAAAATATTTAGGTATGTGTTGAATAGAAGGGAACGATGATGCAGAGTGTAGTAGGAAAGTGTGAATGGCCAGGAAGTTGCTGGTTGCAATTAAATCGTTGGTGAATGTAAAGGACTAAGTCTGGTGTGCGCTAGAGTCTTACATGAGGTATGTTGTTACCTGTGTTATTGTATGGTGAGTGAGACTATGGTCTGGAATAAGAAGTATAGATCTAAATTCAATGTGTTCAGATGGACAATCTTAGGGGGCATGCTAGGTGTTGGAAAAGAAATTAATAAAATTGAGGAATGATACTAATTACGAGGGATGGTTTGTGGGAAGAAAGGGGCTAAATGAGAGAAAGTTAGAATTTGAAAAGTATTTGATGGTAGAAAATTGCCCGCATCTAGATGGAGTGGTTGTCAAAGCTGGGAAATAGTCCACCCATGAATGGATTAGCGTTTGTTAAGCGGATTGTATAGTGGAGAGTGTGTTGGAACCGACCCAGCGGAGACCGAAGAAAAAGTGGATTGAGTCTGCAAAGGAATGCATGTCTGAAGGAGAGAAATGTTGAGTTTGGCAGAGCGAGAATAAAGTCATGATAGGAAGAACTGGTGAATGGTGTGGCCCACGTGGGCCAGGGGATGAACCCTACATTGACGATTTACCATAGTTGAGGAGCCCGTCGCGGTCCATGATGCTCTAGGGGTGGATTTTCTTATTCTGTGACGAGCTCTCACTAATAATGGTACAGAGGGCGGTAAGGCTGGGGCTTTCTTTCGACGTTTGTCATGTTCTCCTACTGCGTTTCTTTTCCGATGCTTGTACAGGCACCTTACCCCAATCTTGGGAAAGAAAGAAGAAGAAAGATATATATACTATATAATAGTATTATAACTATATAATATATATACTAATATAATAATAATATATAGTATATATATATATATATATATATAATATATATATAGTATATATATATATATTAGGGATGGCCGGATATCCGCAACTATCCGGTATCCGGCCAAGTTTTTGACTGTCCGGTATCCGGCCGGATAACCCGATAATTACTTCCCTAGTAAACTTCTTCGCTCGTTTTGGGGAATATTCCAAATAATTTGAAAAATTATAATAAATATATATAATAATAATATATTATATATATAATATAATAGAATATAAATTATATATATATATATATATATATATATATATACTATATATATATATAACTGTTGTAGAACTTTCATGTTGGAGATCCAGTTGATATTATTTTTATTCATCAATTTATATTATAGTTAGGTTAGGATATGCTGCGTTTCCCACAAAAAGTCGAGTGCAGCCTGTGTGCCAAATCGACTCGGAAACGCTCGATAAAAAAGAAAAATCACAATTAACCAACAGAGAAAAGGAAATTTGGTACCTGGAAACGGGGCCGAGCGCGCCCGTCGGAACAGCAGCTGACAATTGTAAACAATACTCTTATACTTATATGTATCGATTTTATGAATGTTACAATATTTATATCCTTAATATAAAAAGGAACTAAAATAAAATATTAAAAAAAACTTTGGCAAGCCATTTCCGACACATTGTTTTGTAAAAAAAATTGTTTGTAACAAAGTAGTCCTTCCGCAGCCGTACCGCCGTCTTATCTAATCCCGAAATCGAGGTATTTTAACAGACGGACGCATTGGACTGTGTCGTTTACTTGGACGTAAAAGTGCGCAAACGGCTCTTGCGACAACGATGCATGTGCGTCTGTGTGCCCACCCGGGCTGCAAGTCGGGCTTCTGAAAAAGCAGCTATAATTTTATCGTGAAAATTTAGAATTTAGATACAAGGATTAGATACAATTGTCTATGCTAAAAATATGAGATTAAAAACTTTATAATAAAATATTATTAAAATATAAAATAGTATGGTAAAAAATATGATATGTATAATGGAATTAAGCTACTAAGACACATGTTAAGGCAATTTTTACCACCATAATTTTTATTCTCACGTTTAAAGTATTGTTTAATTACTAATAGTAATTACCACTAGCTTATTTTAACTTGTTTAAGCATGTATTATTTACCACTATATATGAGCACATTATCCGAAATTATTTATAAGAAAAAAAACGTTAAATTATTCTCAAAATGTTACCCGCCATTCAGTGTGATAAATATAAGAAATCAGAGCAATGCGTCAGGGCACAAAACTTTATAAAATGCCAATGTTGGAAATAGAACTTTGATATACGTCTGCTGCTGCCCCGTATAGAAAAAGTGGTTTGCTACAATAACATGGTCCAATAGCGATCTATAACTTTATAAGACAATCGAAGAACTAAATATTATCGATATAGAGAATCGGTCGATTACTAACACAATATCATTAAATATTGATAAATTTTACATCAGAAATAAAAGAAAGCCTTTTAAAACATGATCCTTTGCAAAAAAAAAAAAAAAAAAAAAAAATCGGTGTCTGAAGACGTACGAAAAAGATGCCAACGTGGGTTAAAATTTGTAAAACTTAAATGTGGCATTACTCTAAACTCTAAAGTTATTTTTGTAGTCCTCTAATTGCGGCGGAATGATATAGGCATTCGCTAACGCAATTCCACAACATTTTTCAAATTTATCGCAATTTCGCAAGTCCTCAATTTATTGGTATTCGAAATGCAGAATTGCGACTAATTGACGGAACCTCTCGCCTGCTAGAAGCTAGATCATGTGAATCCTATGTAGTGATGATAGTTATAGACTATATATGTTTACTATAATTACGTATATATACTATTCGATAACCTTGGCCCCTGTCCTCCTATGTGTTCCACATAGTAGTAAGTAGATAATAATTTTAAGCAATGTCATACTATTAGATAAATGGGTACTAATATATCATATCACGTAAATTTATAATGAGAGATATATAGATACTATACCAGCGGGTTAGTGGATAATGAATATAGTTTGCCTAACCTCATTAGTGTCATTTTTGAGAGGTGAGGTGTGACGTCCGATAGTGGATATTAGGTGGTGAGTGTCAGTTTGTTGAATTTAGGAGTTTCGCGGTCTCACGCTTTAATATGTTTAGGTTAGTGTAATAGGCTACTAGGTTAGAGTTAGGTATAGGTTATTGGTTACCCAAAAAATTATAATGAATATTATTTACCTCATTAAAATTATTCAGAACCTCAAATAGTAAATAATAACGGGGGAGCCAATTTAACAATTGATTTTCGCTCAAACTGCCGAGTCAACCATTTTATAAATAAATAAATTACATTATAATTTAAATAATATTATATATTAAATATTAAATTATATATATATATGTATTATAATATTATATTTACTTATATTAAATATATATATATATTATGTATAAATATTATAGTATTATATATATAATATATATTATATATATAAATATATATATATATATATAATTCCGCATCGGGAAATTTTATACCATCTCATCAGAATCCCCGTGATGAGCGAATAGCTCTGATTGGGCAATACTTATTTAAATTAATTATATTATATATATATATATTATTATAATATATTATTAATAGTATATAATATATATATATATATATATAATATTAAATATATCAGCCTCAGATTTAGCATTGTCCCCTGCTATTCTAAAAACTAGATGATTAAGCTTACGTAAATAAAAGCTGAATACTAAATTTTTAGTATAAATCATATTGCCACATTGTTATAATGGATAAGGAAAACGAAGATAATATAAAAATTAAATCCACGGTTAACAAATAATAACTAAATATAATAATAAATAGGTTTCATTAATATCGATACATTCTCTTCGTTCTAGCCAAATTTTTCGAGCACGTTTCACCAAAGTATCATGAGTCCCAAATTTTTACTTATTATATGGTCAATTTATTAAATATGCGACATATAGCTCTGCTCCTGATTTTTCATAATAAGCAACCACACAAACTCTATTTGAATAGATAGAGGGTTCTAAAATAGACTCGAGAGTGGAATTTTTTTTAATAAAATGAAAGATGCGATGTCTCATCATACTTAATACCAATCATTATCTTTTAATATTTTTAATTTTTTAATTTTATTTAATTTTATATTAAGTATTTTAAGAGTGTGTGGAGTCTTCCTTTAATATTTAATTTTGCTTCTTAATCTGTAAATCTTTAAAGTTTCCCTTCTCTAAAATTAACTTAGTTATAATTTGAATATTCTAGAAATATGTCTTCGCTTTATTTGTGTCAATGTGTGTCTTTCTCCTAATTGTATCATAGTGAGTTAAACTCGTCTTTATTAATTCGATATTTATTATGATTATAGTTATTATATTATGTATTTAATTTAATCAATTTTTTTTTGGGAATAGATTATTATATTATATTTTATATTTATTAATTAAATTTAATTTATATTATATTTAATTTTTGAGTTGGAATGTTCTTTGCTATTTTTACAATAGTTAATAGCTGATTGCTCTATATAATAGTCCGCGGAATTCATTTGATAATAATATAAATGTAGAATAATATGTTGTATATTTTACGCCTACATATGTAGGGGCCCTCAGCGCCTGAAACTGCTTTGAGACGTGCGACGACTGGTTAATGAGATCACGAAGCACCGCCGTCCGTCCACCTGTAGAGGCCTGATATAGATAGAACCCCTGATGTCATGCTACTAATCTTTAGGTCTGATTCACCCTAGTGGGTATTCCTTTAGTTAAAAAAAATGAAAAAAAATTTAACTTATCCTTCTTCACTTTGGTATTCCATTAAACTAGCAGGGAGGTATATGTTGTGTATATAATATATAGGTAAATAAATTATAGAGCTGTGTCTCCAATAGTGGTGACTGTATAACCGCCCCGCATACTTTAAATGGGGCGTTGAGTAGTAGGTTAGAATAAGGGGGGGTATAAGGGTAGTATAATAATAATGTATGAGTGTTAGTATGTTGAATCCCTCCTTTATTAGGTTTTGTTATATAATGCATCTGTGCTGATATATGTACTTATAGTTTGACAAGTGATGGGCCACTTTAGGTATATATTAACATTCGTCTCACCCATTTATCCCTTAATTACACCTTTTTGAAATTTTTTTCTGAAAATCTAAGTAACTGTACCTATATATTAATATTATGAGTTCATAAGCACACTAAAAAATAATAATGTAATTAATTAATTAATAATTAATAGCTAATTATTAATAGTTAACATAATAAAGACTTATTAATGATACTAACTTGAAGGTATGAATAGTCGGACACCACATTTTTATTGGTGTGTGAATTGGTTCTCATCTTTTTAATTTAAATTCCTCTCTATAATGTATATTAAATTATCATATTTTAATTATATTTAATTGTTTAAGTAATATGTTATTATTTTGTACATTGTTTATGTTAACACTTAAAATTTAGTATTTTATTAAATCATTTAGTAAATACAATTTATATTTTTCTAAAATCTTTCCATCTGCATATAATTCAAAATTTATATAGCCTGCGGTAAAAAAATTACAACGTGTGTCTTTTTGAAACTTTCTACAGTGAATCTACCATTAAAAAGGGTTATCGTTTGTAGAGAGTATGAAATTTTCATTGGTTTTTGTTAAAGTAATATGACTATAAATAATACAGTAAGTTAATTATATTTTGTTGAAAATATTGTCCGCCAGGTCAAACATAATAAAAATACGATAAAATATATTTTATTATTCTTTTTATACAATTAATATATATTAGATTATGACAATAGTTGTAAGCTACCCAATATCACCAGTGTAATTCAATACTAAATTTTTATGTGATATTGAGAGGGGGTGATAATTCGGGCCAAGTAGCCAGTGATTTAAACCACGTATGGCACTGTTTGAACCAAAAAATTTATTTGCCGTTTAAAGCCTAACATACTCTAACTGTATACACTGAAAAAATAATTAAAAATCCTGTCCATAACTTTTCATTTTATAACAAAGTTAAAAAAACTCACATTTTTCAAAAGTGAAATTCTATTTAAGACATTTTATACCCTAAGATATTATTTTTTAAAATATATAAAAAACTCTCTAGAATTAAAGATAATCTAAATAAAATTGTAGTTCCCGCGTTGCTATTTAATGAGCAAAAAAAAAATTTATTTTTTAATTTTTTTTTTATTTCAGCCCAACTTTCTCCATCGCTATGATAACCCAGACTGCCGGATATCCGGATATCCGGTTACTTCCAGCGGATATCCGGTATCCGGCTATGCCGGCTAATTCACTATCCGGCCCATCCCTATATATATATAACTAATATATATATAATATATATTATAATATATATATATATATATAATAATATATATATAATATATATATATAGTTATATTATTATATATATATATATAGATATAATATATATATATAGTATATATTATATATATATAATAAACATGT